>OY856413.1:17295000-17340000 GCA_963693085.1 Alisma plantago-aquatica
AAAGAAGAAGAAGGAGGGGATGGATGTCTCCACCTAAGGTATCATGAAATGAACCGCTTCTGAGGTATATGATACCAAGATGGAGATCTGACATATATGATATGTAAGATCTACAAAGAAGTGATGGCCTTTATGAAAGGACCAAGAAAGGAGTACTCGTCATTGGAGCAAGTGTTGCTGCCATAGATAGGAGTACCTTTCAATTTACTTCAGCCTAAAGGGCATGAAATAGAGTTGAGAAATGTTGTTTCAATTTTCTAATAGAAACACTTTATTGTTGCATCTTGTAGTGACAAGATGACTATCAATATAGTTGATGTTTCAAAGATATGATCTTTGTGACAATGCCTTGTTTATCTTGTGGTAATTAGTATGCATAAGATAAAATGCTATCTAAAAGTTATTGATAACTCAAACAATGAATTAGCATCATCATGAGAAATTCATTTCTACTTTCCATATGATGGATAAATCTAGACTCTTTTGGTTAGAGAACCAGTAAGAGACATGAATCTCTTGAACATGATAAATTGATCTTCACGAATGGTAGTGGGAGAATGATTATCCCATTAGGTATAATACATGTGATGTATTTACATACCTATTGGAGAAAATGCTAATATTTCAAACGGTGTTTAGAGAAATACCAATATGAATATGTTGAAGTGTTCAAGAATATCATAGATGAAGTACAAATTTGGTAAAGTGTTAATTCTTGATGAGATCGATAAATGAAATACTTGAACCAAATGATTGAGATCCTTATGAGTGATTATGATAGTGTATCATAGTGAGCTCGTGATTAAGGCATGGTGATGTCTAAATCAAAAGGATTCATACTCTAAGGAGTTAGAGGATGATTATCAAATAACTAAGTTCTTCTTAAATAAAGAATACTCTACACTAATAAAGGACATTAAGAATCACAAAGTGTTGTGAGTTCTCAAATTCCTTAACAGATACACCTCAAATATCTATATGATGAGTTGGTCAAATGATGACTCAACAATCTAGATGATATTAAGGAACCATATTTTAAGTTATGGTTTATGACCATTACATCCTAAATGACTTCCATGTGAACCATAAGGTATGACCTTGATGGTAGCACCCATTGGGATGAAATCCATAAGTGTGAATGAGTCTTAAGCGTTAAGACACATGGATGAAGTTTTGAGAAGGATGATGCTTGTTGATTGCAACTTAATGACTAAGAGATTTGACATACGGAAACTAAAACCGCATTCCTATGAGTAATAAAACAAGGATGTGTACATGACACAACCTATATGGTTTATGAATCCATTAATGCAAATAAAGTCTATAAGTTACAATGGACTAATCAATGTGATTGATCAAGTACAAGCAACTCAAAGTTGGGATCTTTACTTTGATAATATAGTCTGATATGACAAAGATAAAGAAGGGATCTGTGATTTAGTGGGAGCGTATTTGCATTCCACATGTTGATGAGGAATGAGATGTTCTAGAATGGAATCCTTTGTGGAAATTATCTTTAAGGAAGATAGAGACGTTTCCTATGTGATAGGAATACAGATCTATAGAGACAGTTCTCGAAATCTTCTTGACCTGAAAAGAGATAGCATACATTGGCAATCTATATTGAAGGGTTTAGTGTGCACATATTCAATGGGAGAAAACTTGTCTGTGTTACATGGAGTTAGTATCCCAAGGCCAAGTGTCTAATTCTTATGAAGAATAAGAATACTAAGAATAGATATGAATCTATCATGTATGTAATTATCCCATTATCTTGCATGTATGGACATAGCAAGAATAAAATGTCCCTAGTCAGATGTCATTGTGGAAGGTAGATAGACAACAATGACACACAAGATTAGATTGTGGTGCTGGTTGATGACAGAATCTCGTTAGTCATGATATGGAGATATCAAACCAAACACATAGGTACTTGTTAGAGAACAAGTGTAGCGAACAGACCCACCGTGGGTTTGACACATGGAACAATGACATGGTAGTCACAGTGAGTTCTCACAATGACGGTGGTGAGTGTGATTCTTTGACCTGAAATCACTACACTCAACATATGTCGTTGGGTACACTTTGACATCATCAAACGCAGTCCTGAATACATGGGTTGTTATAAAGGTGATGATTGGGTGGCTTTGACACATGGGGTTATTGAGGGGTGAGTGATAGATATGGGATTTGTCCCTCCTGAGGGAGTTTGATATCCATGGCCACTTGATGAGTAGGATTGAGATAGGCGTGCGCACGCATGTGAATCAGTATGTGATATTGATGTCATACATATCTCTTCCAGACTACTCTGAGATCAAGAAAGTGAATGAACATTGATAGGATGATTGTTATGTGCCTTGAGTTCATTCGGTATATCAGTGACAAAGGAATTATACATTCACTATAACACCATTCACGGATTGTAGGATTGAAACTTGTTCTCCAACTTTCCTTTTCACTTGGGTAGAACTGATGTGTGACTAGGCACCGCTCTTTGCTTGTGAAGTCATAAGTGTTATGGACTTTCACTGCCAATGTGAAATGGGCCTGCAGGGTCACACACATATGATTTAACCTGGAAGAGGAGTTTATCCACAAATGATTTTTAGATTGATGGCTAAAGGAGTTTAGTAGTTCAATTAAACACTTAATCAATTGATAGCTCAGTATCATAGTGTTCAAGGTGTTGGATCGATTGATTAGAGTATCAGATTGATTGAAACGGCAACTGACTGATTCTGTGATGTCTGCACTCTGAACCGATTGGCTCATATGGTGAACCGATCGGCTTAGGTTGGTGAATCGATCAGATCATGTGATGATCTGATTGGCTCAGGACAGGTTGAGATGACCGTTTTAAGGGTTGAACCGATCAGCTCAACTGGTTCAAACGAGCGAGTTGGGAAAGTCAGGTTGGCAAGAAATTTATCTTTATTTCACTTATCTAATTTGATTGGAACAAGGATTCGTATTTGGACCAATTCGAAACAAAAGAGGAAAAGTCAATCAAGAACTTATAAGGGCAGTGAACCAACCGGTTCAAAAGCGAACTGACCGGTTCAGGTGCCCCAATCGACCAGTTCAGGTGAGAACCGATCGGCTCAGGTCCCCAACCGATCGGTTCATGCTTGAAACGATAGGTTCAGCTGGCGCAGTTGGTTGTTTTGTGGAAATTCTGGACCCTTCTACTCTTGATTTAGTCTCGCATTGCCCGGGGTAGAGAACCATGTCCCATGAACCTCCTATACATATAGGGGTATTGGGGGCTTCTCAAGTACAACTCAGAACACTAGTTTCTCTATAAAGTTGTTGTTCTCTATGGTTGTGGTAACCAGGAGAGCCTGAGAAAGTGCTACCCAACAAGGGAGGCACAATAAGGGAAAGACAACTACAGAAAGGCAACTGGTATTAGGAGAGTGTGTTGGTGACTTGTACGCCGACAGGAGGGTATGACTCCTTCTGGTGCCTTGTGATAAAAGGCGATCGGAGTTCCAGGTGGTCCATGTAGACTACTACAGAGGCGGGAGACTTCTATCGCTCGGAGGATAGCTGTCAATCCCAATAGTCCCTATGAGACCATGAGCTGCACAGACACCGTCCAAGACTAGAGGTGAAGACCACACTATCTGTGAGGTAATGTCGTCGAGCAAGCCTTGAGACAAGATACGCCTCTACAAACCATCCTTCCTACTGTATAGATGTTGACGTGATTCCTTTATACTGGGTTCGGGGAAAAAAATTGTTTCTGCTGCCTTCTCTGATTCCCCTAAAACCCAATAGTGGTATCAGAGCCACGTCAACTGCTCTATACTTTGGGATTATCGATGTGATCAATTTTGATTTGTCGCCTTTATTTATTGCATACGATGCGAATAAAATTGGCTTTATGCATGTCCAATCCTAAATCCACAAATCCCAATATACATATATGATATGTAATATGAATGCACTTGATACGCGTCACCCTTAAATGAGTTTTATGGTGGATGTATAGCGTGGTTATGGCCAATAAACCCTATGTCTATGTCTGGTTGAATGTGGTTGCTTGCATCTCGGTCTACGAACCGATTCTCTATCTCTTATTCCTGATGTAACTCAATATAACTCGAGATTTCTTTCCTACCTTGTTCCCCCTAAATGTAACTCGGGGTATCTCAAATAAAATGTAAATAGGATAGAACTTTTATTTCTTGTTATGTCAAAGAACGGTAGACAACCTGACGACAACTGAGATGATTGGTTCAAGGTGTGAGCCGATCGGTTGACATTCTAGATGACCGGTTCGCAGAGCAAGACGAGCGGATGGTGGCCATGAGAAGATGCATGACGACCAGACGAAGTAATCGGTTGGAGGAGCCAATCGATCAAATGGTGGCACCCATCTGACTGGCCTGATGGCGAGTCGATCAATCATGGAGATGAGTTGATCAAACCCAATAAAGGCAAAGCACAAAGTTCATCTTGTACATGTTGCATGTGATGTAGACCTAGATGACCGTGATTCCTCTTGGCTCGAGGAATCACATTTGGATGGCCATAATCATCTCTTTTATCGTTTCGCATGTTTTCTCTGGGATATAGCATGTATATGATACGTACTATATATTGTGGTGATTGGATATGTATATGTACCTATAAAAACGAAATCTCTCATTAAATATTAAAGTTTTAGATGCCTTCCAAATGCGACACACATGAAAAGCTTGATCGACCAAGTGTGGGCACACCCTAGCATGGTGCACTGTCTATCTCGTGGAAGCGTAAAGGATGAATATGTGAGTCTGCCCTAGCAGGGTGCATATTCATCGTGTTGGCTTTGGTTCAGACTTAATAAGGTGACCTAGATAGGATCTAGCACCTTGAGGCATGGAGGTTATCATGGAAAGGAGCTGCATTGACATCTTTCAAGAGTTACATATGATGCAATTGGCAAGAGTTGCCTACCTGGAAGATCTAAGTTGTGGGTGACAGCCCTAGCTGGTCCATGACTCAGATGATTTCAGGATCTTTCCCACCAGAAGATTGTATGCTGCAATCTTCCGAATTGATGGTGAGGGCTATCAATTTGAACAAAAATAGTGCAAGCGATAATTAATTAAAGTCCTAATTATATCGTAAAACCATTTTCAAATCAATCAAGTCAAAAAGAAGTTTTTGGATTAAATTGCATATATTTCCTTATGTACAATAAATGGTTAATAAAAAAATAATTACTTTATTTGTGATCGGTCCTTAAGATGAATAAATTAAATGGGAATAATTTCATGACTGGTTAGGACGTTGGGAAGCATTCTCAATCGAAGAGTGAAAGCTCTAAGTCCTAGTTATACCAGAACCAGATGAACTCGATTCCACCACACCAATGGCTTAAAGGATGCTTATGGAAGCATACTGAAGATGCCATTGATGTGGAGTGCTTAATGTTGTCTTCTCTGAACTATGAGTTGTAGATACAACATGAGACATATGATGTCTCCAAGATACGATCCTAGTATGTCATGATAGAAGAAAATCCACTAGGTATTCACACACTCAATGTGATTGGGTATGACTAGATAGGGATTTCCTCTGAGCTAACAGTTGGCTACTGGTATGATATTGCAAATGTTGTGAGAATCATACACTTAATGATGAACTACAACATGAACAACTTTGACAAGCGTTGACAGAGTTGTTGGACATGTTGAGGACAGTAGAGGCAAAGATGAAGAAGGACAAGCCTAAGTATGTGATGTTGATCAAACAAAAAGAAAGGCAGGTCCAAGGGCAAGGGCAAGAGCAAAGCTAAGAAGGGTTCTGATTCTAGCTAGTAGCCCAAGTCGTCTTCAGCCTCAAGGAACATGGGAGGGTGAATGAGGGAATTTCCCTCTATATCTGGAAGAACAAAAGAATAAGGGGGAGGGGATGGATATCTCCACCTAAGGTATCATGAAATGAACCGCTTCTGAGGTATATGATACCAAGATGGAGATCTGACAGATATGATATGTAAGATCTACAAAGAAGTGATGGCCTTTACAAAAGGACCAAGAAAGGAGTACCCATCATTGGATCAAGTGTTGCTGCCATAGATAGGAGTACCTTTCAATTTATTTCAGCCTAAAGGGCACGAAATAGAGTTGAGAATTGTTGTTTCAATTTTCCAATAGAAACATTTTATTGTTGCATCTTGTAGTGACAAGATGACTATTAATATAGTTGATGTTTCAAAGATATGATCTTTGTGGCAATGCCTTTTTTATCTTGTGGTACTTGGTATGCATAAGATAAAATGATATCTAAAAGCTATTGATAACTCAAACAACGAATTAGCATCATCATGAGAAATTCATTTGTCGTTTCCATATGATGGATAAATATAGACTCTTTTGGTTAGAGAACCATTAAGAGACATGAATCTCTTAAACATGATAAATCGATCTTCACTAGTGGTAGTGGGAGAATGGTTATCCTATTAGGCATAACACATGTGATGTATTTACATACCTATTGGAGCAATGATAATACTTCAAATGGTGTTTAGAGAAATACCAATATGAATATCTTGAAGTGTTCAAGAATATCATAGATAAAGTACAAATTTGGTAAAGTGTTAATTCTTGATGAGATCAATGAATGAAATACTTGAACCAAATTATTGAGATCCTTATGAGTGATTATGATAGTGTATCATAGTGAGCTCGTGATTAAGGCATGGTGATGTCGAAATCAAAAGGAGTCATACTCTAAGGAGTCAGAGGATGATTATAAAATAACTAAGTTCTTCTCAAATAAAGAATACCCTACACTAATAAAGGATATTAAGAATCACAAAGTGTTATGAGTTCTCAAATTCCTTAATAGATACACCTCAAATATCTATATGATGAGTTGGTCATATGATAAGTCAACAATCTACATGATATTGAGGAACCAAATTTTGAGTTATGGTTTATGACCATTACATCCTAAATGACTTCCATGTGAACCATAAGGTATGACCTTGATGATAGCACCCATTGGGATGAAATCCATAACTGTGAATGAGTATTAAGCGTTAAGACACATGGATGACGTTTTGAGAAGGGTGATGCTTGTTGATTGCAACTTAATGACTAAGAAATTTGACATAGGGATACTAAAATTGCATTCCTATGAGTAATAAAACAAGGATGTGTACATAACACAACCTAGAAGGTTTATGAATCCATTAATGAAAATAAAATCTGTAAGTTACAATGGACTAATCAATGTGATTGATTGAGTACAAATAACTTAGAAATGTGATCTTTACTTTGATAATATAGTCAAAGGGTTTGACTGATATGACAAAGATAAAGAAGGGATCTGTGATTTAGTGGGAGCGTATTTGCATTCCACATGTAGATGAGGAATGAGATGTTCTAGAATGGAATCCTTTGTGGAAATTATCTTTAAGGAAGATAGAGACGTTTCCTATGCGATAGGAATTGAGATCTATAGAGACAGTTCTAAAAAACCTCTTGACCTAAAAAGAGATAGCATACACTAGAAATCTATACAGAAGGGTTCAGTGTGCACAGATTTAGTGGGAGAAAACTTGTCTGTGTTACATGGAGTTAGTATCCCAAGGCCAAGTGTCCAATTCTTATGAAGAATTGGAACACGAAGAATAGATATGAATTTATCATGTAGGTAATTATCCCATTATTTTGCATGTATGGACATAGCAAGAATAAAATGCATTCATCATCTTGTATGTAGGACATGACAATATGATGTGCTCATCTTGATAACTCGAATGTGGGACATGACGAGTTGATGTCTGTCTAGTTCTAGTAAGGGTTACTGGAATATGACCGGCCTAAATCGCGTGTCCAGAAATGGAGGCAGATTTGAAGTAGTCGGACTTTAACATTTATAACCCGAAACCTTCTAGGCCCCCGCAACTTTGCTTACGGGGTCGAAGTAGATATACAGGGTCGAACACAGGGACAAGGGTGGTAGTATTGAGAACTCTGAATTGACACGCTACACTCCGGTAAGGGTAAAGAGTTGATAAAATTCCCCAAGGGGAAACTGCAAGGGGAGACCAATAAAACAAAGAAAACTATCTCCAACTGGAGCTATGAGAGAGATTAAGATTTTAGGCATTTATCAGTTTTAGGGGTTTTCATGCAACAGAAATAGAGAGATAATACTAAAGCTAAAGCAAGGTAAAAAGGAGAAAACTTCGGTAAAACAAGCGGCAGCATAAACATCCTGTACCCCTCCTCTCAAAGCGGGTACCTCTAACCAAGCATCAACACCCCTCTCGATGTTGCTGGACTTAAATTAGAGTGGAAAGGTTACTAAAGCAACTCCGATTCCGGGCACTCTCGTACTCCAGAATCGGACCAAACACTAGAGCCACAACACCTCTCTCGATGTTGTTGCAACGGGAAAACATGATTCGGTAGCTAATCGAAACACGATCCAAACATACAAGCTAGAGTTCAGATGTTAAACAAAGCAATCATCCAAAAAAGGTACCAAACATAAAGCAGCAGATAATTAAGCTCTTCTATTTCCATAAACAAATAAAGGTCTTGATTACATTTCATAAGTAAAGAAATAAATGACTAAAATAATAAAGATAAATGTTGCCTCCTTGATATAGAAGGATGACAGACTACAACAGACCCTCCAGCCTGATACCGGGCAGGAGCCTAGCCCGATACAGCCGTGTCAGGCGGCACACCCTCTCGGGCGACATGCCGTGATGAGCAGACTGTATCGTGCGAGGAGTCTTGCCCAATACGATCATGTCAGGCGGCACCCTCTCGGGCGACACGCCGTGATGGGCAATGTGTATCGAGGTTCAGTATCGTTCCAGGCTAGAGTGATGAATCTAGTATCGGTCACTTATGTCGGGTATCCTCGTCGGCCGATATCGGCCTGCAGTGGTGCCCGGGACAACCCTAAGTGAACCATTCCCTCCCTCTCGAGATGGGTAAGTGCTCACCTAGGATTGCCCGGCACAACCACTGAGGCACTATACACTCGCTCTTACAGCTTTCTTGAGAAGACTTGCGCAGGGTTCCAACCTGTCATTTCGGCATCCTGTAGCTGCTATTTATAGGCAGCAGTTGGGGAAGTTATGGTGCTCAGGGCACCACATGTCCTTCTTATTATCGCCCGGCACAAGGATGTCGGTTTTCGGTCACGTGACGAGCGGTGCCTGCCGGTGGGTGGCATGTATCGCGCGAAAAGCTTCAGCTGTCGTGGCGAGCTCGGCTCCCTATCGGGTAAAAGGCGTATCACCCGTTAGTTCCTTCTTGCGCGGAATCCTCATGTCGCGCTTCAGTGTATTGCGCTACCCTTGTCGGTCAATGAGCATATCGACCGGCTGGAAGGCCGATGTAGGTGGAGCATGCTTGTGGGCCGGGACGGCCTTATTGATGATAAATGTGTCAAAAATGGAGGAAAACTCTGCAAAAGATGGAAATATTGAGTTAAGAGTGTAGTGTGGCCTGTTATTGCGAAAGTACATATAAAAAGAGAGGAAAACAGTTAAAAAGGGAAGTTTTGATAACAAAATAAGGGTCAAAAATATCACAAAATTTGGTGTTATCAACTCCCCCAAACTTATCATTTTGATTGTCCTCAATCAATATTTAAACTTTATTTTGTGATGCTTCTTCTTTGCCGGTGTAGCTTTCAAGCCAAGGGTATGAGCGAGTAAAGATATGTCTTACTGAGAATACGGTTCGACCTCGAACAACAGACTTTATTTCTCCTGCCTTATTTAAGCAAAAAACTTCTCCACGGCTTCGGCAAGACTTAGGTGCATGATTCTGAAGTTAGCTTTCACACCAAACAGCTTTTTGGGGCAGAAAGTTGTGTGTTGGGTAGGTTGAGGCTTTTTGGGTTTTTCTTGTTTCCCATCAGTCCATCCAGGTACGGGTCCGTTAGCAGGCAAGTGGTCCCTCCAGTCCAAGCCAGTTGGCTTTAGAGCAGTGATTTCACATCCTACGTACCACCGCCCCGGATCTACCATGCCTAAAGATGGGTACTTTTGGAAAACAAGTGTGTATATATATATATTTTCTTTTTCTTTTCTTTTATTGGGAACAACTCTCATGCTTTAATTCACTCTCATAAGGCTACTTTCTCTTTTTGGGATTTTTTTTGGGTAAGGGAGAACAAGAGAGATTTTTGCTATTTGGGCAGCTTTTTCCTTCTTCATACACGTCTCTTAGCTATAGCGAGATTATTTTTTTTCAAAATTTTGGCATGGAAAGTCCTAGTCTTTTGTTGTTTGAGGCAGCATTATCAGAAAGATATAACAAAACTTGTATCACCTTAGGTACATAGAAAACAAACTGGCAAGAAGTTGTATCAGGTTTTTACTATACAGTGTTTTTGTACATATGTATGGAGATAAGATAAATAAAATTTTTCAAAATTTTGGTATGAACATATATATATGTACACATGATACAGGGAAGAACAAAAGAATAAAGAATTTGAGACAAAAGAATGAATAATTTGAGTCAGAAAATTTAGAAAATTTTCAAAAATTTTATACCTCCCTCACTGGTACATAGTACCCCCCCAAACTTACTCCACACTCTATCCCAGAGTTGTGAGGTAGATAAGGTGAGGTAATGTTATTCCAGTGAGGTTAGCTGGTGAGCACGCATGCACCAGAGAGAAGCTCCCACACATATTCTCCTTGTTTGTTGTGATAGTCGATGTGGTGGAGCTGGTCAGGCGTCTCTTCATTTGCTATCCATTCCAGGATGAAGATGTCGCAGTCGTTGGATAGGGGAATTTGTTGTGGACTGTGGTGGTAGAACTGAAGTTTGTGCCACTTGCTTGCTTGCGTGTCCAGGAATGGTTGGATCAACTTTGACACCTCATCGTAGAATTTTCAAACTAAGCGTTTGATGGGTGTCAACGTTGTTGATGTACACGGTACTGGATGATCTTTGTTGCTATCTGAGCTGTTGTAGAAGATTCCTGCTCGTTGCCGAGTGTACATCGTCAGGAGCGTCCAATGATTATAATGAAGTATGGGAAAGAAGATTGTGCGTGGGACCTCGCTCTCAAACTCTGCCAGAACTACTTGCTTTGCTCCTATTTCATCGACGAGGCAAATGTCATTGAACATCATAGTATGAGCTATGTATGCGTGCTCGAGCCTTGGCTGTATTGTTTGGATGTAAGCGGCCACCACAGATACAACTAAGCATCCTGCTTCTTTTACCATGTCCCTTAAGTCATCTACCAGGACTACGACATTGCCTGCCTCATAGATGACATCCGTCGGGGTAGAATCAGCCAACTTCAGAAGGATTTTGTTGACCTTCTCCTACCTGAGAGTAGCACACGAGAAGCGATCAAAATTTTTGATCAGTCCTTCTGCAGTTTTAGACAAAGCAGTGTCTTCAATTCCGTGCACTTTCTTCAGGATCTCCAACTGCTTGCCTGCCCCATATGTGTCGGTTGTCATCTCAGCTTCTTTCTCTGGGGAGCTGTTGGGTTGTGAAGAGTCATCTTCTTGATCGCTCTCCAGCAGCCCCTCTGGTACCCCTGTGTCTCGGAAATAGCGCCCGTCTTTGATCAACAGCAGGGCGTATACGCTTCTGAGGTGGTAGAAGTTTTGGCTCTAGAGATTCCTCATATATCCAAGTATGTTGAGTAGCTCCATGGCGCGCAAGACGATGAAGCTGTTATTTCCGCTTCCCTCTTCTTTTGGACGGGGAAGTCTCATATGGAAAAGAAGTTCCATATGCCTTTGTGACGTTGGATCTGTTGCTTGATAGCTCGTAGGAGACACAGCAGTAGAAGCCTCAGATTTTTGTCCTCCAGACGACTGTAAACAAGCCCGGAGCGTGGCACCTCGATGCTGCTGCAGCTCAGCAACTGGACGTCATGGCTCTTGAGGTCTACCACACAGAGGAACCATATGTTGCGGTGCGTGTACGGTGCCAACATGAGGTTTGGGTTATGCGTATCTATGTGTTACAGCATGTTGGCCACCGCAACAGAGTCTGATTCTCCCCACATTAGTCTTCTTGCCAAGGTCGGGGTGGCATTGTATATTGTCTTCTGACCTGTCACGGTGCTTATATTCTCTATGATCGCACTTTTAAGGACCCTGAACACCCTTTTACCAACGAAGGCTGTTGAGCGGAACATGCTGCGGAGTGCTTCCCATCGTACGGAGAAGTAGCCATCGCTCCAGATGACGTCTTCTTCATCTGCCTGTGATCTTAGGACCTTGTTTAGCAATTTCTGGTCTCTGATCGTCAGGTAGACGATGACCCTTCTATCAAAGTCGGCCATCTCAAAGGAAGGTATCTCTGATGGCTCAGCGAACTTATCTGCCATTGAGCGTCTTCCTCGGGCGAGGTGTCTTTCATTGGCGGCATAAACGCCCCCTTTTCTCCCTCTGATTCATCAGAAGAGTCCACCCTGATGTTGATATCTTCGTTATCATCTTCAATTTCCTCCATAGGGACTGAGGGATTTTCTTCTTCTAGGCCTAGGGAGCTCTCTTGTCCTACTGGAGCTTCGTAGGTTGAGAAAAGTGGTGTCCCCTCCTCAGGCGCTGTGGATGGCCCACTGGAGGAGGAGGAGGATGCCGATCTTGAGGAGGATGTTAACGAAGAAGGTGGAGAGCCAGGGCCAGGGGGCGACGGAGACCTTCTCGGCTGCCTTCAGCGTGGATGGTCATCTTTCCTATTCATCCTCTCCTCGATCTCGTCGAGGCATTGGAGGGCTTGCTGAAGCATCGTGGTTAGAGTTTCTAGTTGGCCGGGAAGGCTAACTAGAGTCAGCAACTCTCGTTCTTAGCTATTCAGCCTTTTCTAGAAAGATAAAAACTTGTGGGTTAAGGAAACACATGTAGCTGAGTTGTTCTCTGTTACCTACCGCAAGTAGTCGAGCTCGTGCCCTAGCATCTTCCCGAGCGACAGAGGGGTTCCTGTGGGTATCTCCCCCGTCCTCTGGATGCCTTGCTCGCGCGATGGTCTACCAGACAAGGTAGAGCCTATCTCAATTGTTCGCGATGCAGATGCCGCCGGGCAAGGTGTCGGCGCTCTTGCAGCAGTCACCGCCTCGCCTTCTCGTCGTGGTGGAGATGGTCGTGGTGTGGGTGGATGTTGTTCCACCTCTACACTGACGGCGATCTCTTCAGCAGCTGCAACAAGAGACACTGGCGGCGGTGTCAGTGTCAGCTGTGCACCTTCCAGCTCCATTGCTAGGATATCGGCGAACACCTCATTACTGGTGTCCGGCTGTGGTTCTTCCTTTGCCTCTACAGGCATTACAGGAATTTCGGGGGCTGCGGCTATCTCTTCCACGGAAGCTCCCGTAGTTATTGTCTCGGTGACCTCAACGATCACCGGTTCTTCTTCATCCACCACAGTCGTTGTTGTGGTAGTGGTTGGTATAGAAGGAGCGATGATAGCTCTATCAACTGTTGTTGTCGGTAGCTCTGGTATTGCGGCTGGCTCGGTGCGGGTCGTTGAAGCTTCTTCCCGCCTTGGGTCGAGAGGAATCGGTTCTCCTCTCGTGTCCGCCCTTTCCTGAATTCTGGTGGTGGCGGTGTAGGCTGCGTCTACCACCACAGCTTCAATCTCTACGGCAGTGAAGACCAACTTTTCTGTGTCGTAGGTGGCATAGCGAGGGAGCGGGATGAGGATGTTCATCCTTACAAACTTGTAGAAGTAGTCCTTCCCTCCTTCTTTATGATGCTGGCCCTCATTAGGTATTTGATATCGATTAGCTCATCGCCCTTCGTCCTCATAAGGCTGTGCGGCTCCTTTGGGTACCTGAGCCATGCCACAATCAAGTTGACGATGCTACCCATACAGTATTCTTTGGTGGCATCCTTTATTGGGTGTAGTCTGTTCAGCAAGAACCGCCCAAGGTTGATCACTCTTCCCTCCATCATGTGCCACATGACATGGAGTTCTTTTGTGTAGATATTGTTGGACTCGTTCTTGCTGATAAGCAAGCACGCCACCAGTTTGTGCACTATTCTCCAAAAGCAGGAGTGCACTGCCACCACCTTGCTTCCCGGCTTAAACGATGACTCGCCGGTCAGCCTATTCCAGAGCTCCATAGGGTAGAACCTGTTTCTTTCGGTGATTCTCTCACCGTTATTGGTTTGATTCTTCTCCTCCTCGCTGGAAGAGAAGATCTCGTTTAGTAGCTTCTCAGAGATGGCGTGCTCTGAGTTATAAAGTTGTGCTTGTAGTCGATCTGCTCCGCCGTATTCTTCTTTTTCTACAGCAGAATTCTTTACTCGGTGGAGAGACGACATGAACTCCCTCGTGAGTTCAGTGTAGGAGGCATATCGGCTGAGGCAGATCTTCCTCAGCCCCACCACGGCGAGGACACCCTTCAATCTTTCAAAGATGCCCAACTGAACGAACAAAGACTGGTGGCTGAACCGGCTCGGCCTATAGAGCTTGGTCGCCAGCTCTATATAACGGCGTCCGTGCTCTTCATCTCTAGGCACAAACCTTCCTGGCGTGTGATCTAGGGGTTCTGCCGTTGCTGTTGGTGTTGGAGCCGCCACTTCTCCTATCCTCGTCCTCTTTTCCACTGTTGACGGCCCTGCTGCTTCTAGATTCAGGCGTTTTTGCCCGACAGTGGTTGCTTCATTTGCGGCTTTGGTGTTGATCCTTCTGCCGTGCTCGTCAACCCGGACAACAATCTTCTTGGTGTGGGCCATTTCTGTTAATCATTAAACAAATTCTTTGATCAATTAAATGTGTTGATGTTTAAAAAGGGAAACTGAATGCACGATAAGATTTGATCCGATACAAAAATGACCCCACACCATTGTATCGGGCGATATGAGGTTTTCAGAGATGAAGGCTTGTGCCCAATACGAGGTATGGGTATCGTCCGTCACGTCGAAAGAACTTATAAATAAGACGATACGGCTAGAACTGTGTGTCAGGATAGTCGCCTGACATGGGTGTGTCAGGCGATACGGTCACGAGAAACAAGACGCCCGATAGGGCCCTCCTGAAAGAAAAGCAACGTGTCGCCCGACAACAAAATAAGTGAGGCGGTGTAAGGATGGGCGACATGGCTATCGCCCGATATGGCATATCGGGAAAACACAGATAAAAGGTTCGTTACACGACATTCATATCGGGCGATACAAGGTTTCACAGTTAAGAAGTTGTGAGCCCGATAAGTTATGCATGATAGAAAGGTCGTGTCGAGCAAGTTGGACGATACGATTGTCGGGCTATACCTTTGCTATTTTCTTAAACTTCGGTGCGGCATGAGAGCAGAAGAAAGCTGCACGAAACGGGAGAAAATTCAGAAAATGTCAGCATGACACAGGTAGGTGAAAATAGTAAAGGCAGTAGCCCGACACGGTAATATCTCTATTCTTTATATAGCAAACCCAACCGGGGTAAATCTGGTAATTTTTGGAATGCGCGTCGGCCCTTGGGATAAACAATTCCCGAGACGGGCAGTCCATCCGTCGTCACAAGGGTAATTACTCCACTTACACGATGCGGGTGTACGCCGCCCATGCATGTCATCCGTCACGATCTTTGCGATGCCCAAAATACCATTGCTCGATATGAGCACGTTCATCGTGTCGGTTGGGTTGCTGCCCGATACGACCCTTCAGAGCAAAACCAAGAAGGAAAACTTAAAAACAAAGCACGTAAAAGCGGTCGATGAGTAAAATATCATTGGCCTAAGACTAAGATCCCAGCTTCAGATGGTATTACCCATCTCGGTCTATAAAATAATGTGGTGGCCCATAAAATAGAAGCACTAACTCGGGCCTTATTACAGTGCATAATGTTTGTTTTGCAGAAAAGTAAATTGCATCCTATTCTAGGAAAGAAAAGAAAGCTCAGGTTGCCTCCCGAGAAGCGTTGTGGTTTTTGTCTCCAGCTTGACGCTTTCAGCATCTTTACTTCTTGGTCTTCAGCATCATCCGTCTTCCTACATCTCAAACCTTGTCTCTGTCGGTCATAGCCCTGCCTTCTTGGCAGTCTCGGTGTTTGATGGTATTTTTCCTGACGGATTCTTTATGAACTCGGCCATTTGAGCCAATTGCTGATCAATCTGGCATTGATGCGTCTGCATGTCCACCAACTGTACCTGCAAAGAGTTCAAAACGCTCGAATTCAAAAGCGCGCTTTGCGCTAGCTGATTATTAATAGTGTCATGCCTTTTCACGAAATCAAATAATTGGCCAACCACATCCGATTGGCTTGAACCTTTGTCCTGCTCCTTGTTCGATCCTTGGTATTTACCCTACACCTGGAAATTTCCCTTGTTCGTCTGGAAGGAGGTGTTCTTGGTGTACTGACCCAGTCCTCCCCTTTTCTCGAAGGCTTGCGGCGGCTTAGACGAGCTATGCAGTTGATGTGAGTTCTCCGCTACATCCTTGTTGCCATAGATGAAACCGGGGTGGTCTGGCCTTTTGAAATTCACAAAAGAGACATTTTCAGTCCCTTTGGCCTCAGAGTCAGTATCACTTGACGCATCTAGTTGGGTGTAGATGCAATTATCTACCACATGTCCCCCTTCTCTGCAAGTCACACACTTCATTACTTTTTCCACCTGCTTCTTCCCTTTACCACCAGATTCCTTTAGCTGCTTGACATCTGTCGTTATCCTTTGTATCTGAGAAGTTATAGACTCCAGAGCCTTGGATTCAAGAAAGGGTCCTTCACTGACCTTCTTAGCCTGCCCTCTTTCAGATCTATCATAATCAGCGTCGGCTTGCAGCTCGGCCATATTTTTGATGATTCTCTCAGACTTGCTCAGCTTCTTCCCTAAGAAGTCACTTCCTGCTGCCACATTCAGTGACACCCTTTTGTCGGGAGTCATATCGTTATAGAATGTGGTGACTAAGAAACCCTTCTTGTAGTTATGGTGAGGGCAGTCCCTCTGGTATTCCTGGTATCGTTCCCAGGTATCGTGGAGGTTTTCGTTGGGCTTCTGCATAAAGGAGGTTATCCTCTGTCTATTTCTCACTGTCTTCTCAGTTGGATAGAATTTGTTCACAAATGCGTCAGCTATTGCTCCCCATCCATTTAGAGCTTGGTGAGGCATCCCCAGATACCACGACAGAGCTTTGTCTTCCAAGGAGAAGATGAAGCCATTGCAGGAGATGACTTCTTGGGGAACCCCCCACATCTTAATGGTGTCACATATATTTTTGAAGGTGTCCAGGTGGTGGTAGGGGTTGTCGTTCTTGGAACTCCCCCTTAAGCTTTTATTCTGGATCATGGAGATCACAGATGGCTTGAGCTCAAAATTTGTGGCGTTGAAACACAGGATAATGACGGGACACCGGGAGTTGTTAGCTTTCGTGGAAGCTAACTCCCTCAGAGTTTTATCCTCTTCATCTGAATCTTCGTTGTCGCTGGCCTCTCAGCGTTGTTCTTGGTCGTGATTTCTTCGGTCCCTTGGGTGGTGGCGACGTCTATCATGGCGGCGATCTTCCTTGAGCCGATCCATTTCTGGATCTTCGAGTTGGTCGTTGTCGTCGTATCGGTCGTCTATCTCTGGCGGAGGTGAAAGAGGCCTAGCCCTTTCTTGGGGTTCACCTTCAGAACGAGTTTGTTCAACGCGAGGTGGCATGGTGTCAGTGTTTGGTTGAACAGATCACCGTTCTCCGGAGTTCCTGAAATAGCACAAAAAATCAAGTTTAGAAAATCTATTGTTAAGTAGTACGAGTTATTCAATTCAGGAAAAGAATAGTAAAAATGAAAAAGAAAAAGAAAAGAGTGTTGTCGAGCTCATTTATAAGCTTGAGGCACAGGAGTATAGTTAGTGGATTCGGATTCGTCAACAGTATCGTTTTGCCTTGTCCCCGACAACGGCACCAAAAAGTTGACCGGCCTAAATCGCGCGTCCAGAAATGGAGGCAGATTTGAAGTAGTCGGACTTTTACATTTATAACTGGAAACCTTCTAGGCCCCCGCAACTTTGCTTACGAGGTCGAAGTAGATATACGGGGTCAAACACATGGACAAGGGTGGTAGTGTTGAGAACTCTGAATCGACATGCTACACTTCGACAAGGGTAAAGAGATGGTAAAATTCCCCAAGGGGAAACAGAAAGGGGAGACCGATAAAACAAAGAAAACTATCTCCAACTAGAGCTACGAGAAAGATTAAGGTTTTAGGCATTTATCAGTTTTTAGGGGTTTTCATGCAACAGAAACAGAGAGATAATACTAAAGCTAAAGCAAGGTACCAAGGAGAAAACTTTGGTAAAACAAGCGGCAGCAGAAACATCATATACCCCTCCTCTCAGAGCGGGTACCTCTAACCAAGCATCAACACCCCTCCCGAGGTTGCTGGACTTAAATTAGAGTGGAAATGTTACTAAAGCAACTCTGATTCCGGACACTCTCGTACTCCAGAATCGGACAAAACACTAGAGCCACAACACCTCTCTCGAGGTTGTTGCAACGAGAAAACACGATTCGGTAGCTAATCGAAACGCGATCCAAACATACAAGCTAGAGTTCAGATGTTAAACATAGCAATCATCCAACAAAGGTACCAAACATAAAGCAGCAGATAATTAAGCTATTCTATTTCCATAAACAAATAAAGGTCTTGATTACATTGCATAAGTAAAGAAATAAATGACTGAAATAATAAAGATAAATGTCGACTTCTTGATATAGAAGGACGACAGACTACAACGGACCCTCCAGCCCGATACTGTGCAGGAGCCTAGCCCGATACAGCCGTGTCGGGCGACACGCTGTGACAGGAGGACTATATCTTACGAGGAGCCTTGCCCGATACGATCATGTCAGGCGGCACCCTCTCAGGCGACATGCCGTGACGGGTGATGCATATCGGTGTTCGGTGTCGTGTCGGGCTAGAGTGGTGCATCTAGTATCGGTCACTTATGTCGGGTATCCTCGTCGGTCGATATCGACATGCAGTGGTGCCCGGGACGACCCTAAGTGAACCATTCCCTCCCTCTCGGGATGGGGAAGTACTCACCTAGTATTGCTCGACACAACCACTGAGGCACGAGACACTCGCTCTTGCAGCTTTCCTGAGAAGACTTGTGCAGGGTTCCGACCTGTCTTTTTGGCTTCCTGTAGCTTCTATTTATAGGCAGCGGTTGGGGAAGTTATGGTGCTCAGGGTGCCACATGTCCTCCTTATTATCGCGGAGTAGGTGGACGGCCGATATCGGTATCACCCGGCACAAGGATGTCAGTTGTCGATTACGTGACGAGCGGCGCCTGCCGGTGGGTGGCCTGTGTCGCGCGACAAGCTTCAGATTTCGTGGCGAGCTTGGCTCCCTGTCGGGTAAAAGGTGTATCGCCCGTTAGTTCCTTCTTGCACAACATCCTCATGTCGCGCGTCGGTGTATTGTGCTACCCTTGTCGATCAGTGAGCATATCGGCTGGCTGGAAGGCTGATGCAGGTGGAGCATGCTTGTGGACCGGAACGGCCTTATTGATGATAAATCTGTAAAAAATGGAGGAAAAATCTGCAAAAGATGGAAATATTGAGTTAAGAGCATAGTGTGGCCTGTTATTGCGAAAGTACATATAAAAAGAGAGGAAAACAGTTAAAAAGGGCAGTTTTGATAACAAAATAAGGGTCAAAAATATCACAAAATTTGGTGTTAACAGAATATCATAAGAACTTGATAAGTACTTAAGAATTAATAGTTCTATGGAAATAAGGAAGGGTTCACTATAAAGAGTTACACTTATACAAACTTCCAAAAGGGACAAAACTTAATCACAAAATATATATGGGATTTATAAAAGTGAATGTTTTTTGATAAATGGAAACGTTCCAATAAATTCGTTTAAAAGGAAAAGTCGAGTATCAGTGTGTTAGAGAACATTAGTGGATACTATATATCTAGAAGTTCATGATAGGAACTTATAGATATTCCGGTCATTGATGACAAATAAGGAGTGCTTGGTCATGCAATGTGGCTAAAGGTTAGCAAAGGAATACTAGATCTCATATTACGGCAACTCCATCTCATATGTGTGACGTACAACGAAGAGATGAGGGACATGCAGTTAATACCGATTCTGGCAAGGTGTTGCCATAACTCACTACATAAGCATTAGAGCATAGTAACATGTGGGACATGTTTGAAGATCACTATGAATATGATTCAAGGGTGATTGGCTCACAGTGCAAGTGGGAGTCTGTTGTTGTGTATGCCTTGAGAGCCAATCATGAGATGATTGGTGGGATACATTAAGATTTATTTGATAAAACATCAAAGGCAAGCTTCCAATTCTTTCTAGTTCAGTCATATGAGATAATGATAGAACAGATTGAATGTTGAGAGAATGACAGTACTCAATGATGTATGCTTTCAAGTTGAGGATCTGAACGATGAGATCATACAGATGCTAAGAGTTTGTACATTCTTATTATGTCCCTAGTCAGATGTCATTATGGAAGGTAGATAGACAACAATGACACACAAGATTAGATTGTGGTGTTGGTTGATGATAGAATCTCGTTAGTCATGATATGGAGATATCAAACCAAACACATAGGTACCTGTTAGAGAACAAGTGTAGCGGACAGACCCACCGTGAGTTTGACACATGGAACCATGACATGGTAGTCACAGTCAGTTCTCACAGTGATGGTGGTGAGTGTGATTCTTTGACCTGAAATCACTACACTCAACACATGTCATTGGGTACACTTTGACATCATCAAATGCAGTCCTGAAACATGGGTTGTTATAAAGGTGATGATTGGGTGTCTTTGACACATGGGGCTTTTGAGGGGTGAGTGATAGATATGGGATTTTTCCCTCCTGAGGGAGTTTGATATTCATGGCCACTTTATGAGTAGGATTGAGATAGGCATGCACATGCATGTGTGAATCAGTATGTGATATTGATGTCATACATATCTCCTCCAGTCTACTCTGAGATCAAGAAAGTGAATGAACGTTGACAGGATGACTGTTCCATGCCTTGAGTTCATTCGGGATATCAGTGTCAAAGGAATTATACATTCACTATAACACCATTCACGGATAGTAGGATTGAAAGTTGTTCTCCAACTTTCCTTTTCACTTGGGTAGCACTGACGTGTGACTAGGCACCGCTCTTTGCTTGTGAAGTCATGAGTGTTATGGACTTTCACTGCCAATGTGAAATGGGCATGCATGGTCACACACATAGGGTTTAACCTGGAAGAGGAGTTTATCCACAAATGATCTTTAGATTGATTGCTAAAGGAGTTTAGTAGTTCAGTTAAACACTTAATCAATTGATATCTTAGTATCATAGTGTTCAAGGTGTTGGACCGACTGATTAGAGTATCAGATTGATTGAAACTGCAATTGACTGATTATGCGTAGTCTACACTCCCAACCGATTGGGTCATATGGTGAACCGATCGGCTGAGGTTGGTGAACCGATTGGCTCATGTGATGAACTGATCGGCCCAGGACAGGTTGAGATGATCGATTCAAGGGTTGAATCGATCGGCTCAACTGGTCCAAACGAGCGAGTTGGGAAAGTTAGGTTGGCAAGAAATTTCTCTTCATTTCACTTGTCCAATTTGGTTGGAACAAGGATTGGTATTTGGATCAATTCAAAACAAAAGAGGAAAAGTCAATCGGGAACTGATAAGGGCAGTGAACTGACCGGTTCAGAAGTGAACCAACCGGTACAGGTGCCCCAACCGACCGGTTTAGGTGTAAACCGATCGGCTCAGGTCCCCAACCGATCGGTTCATGCTTGAAACGATTGGTTCAGCTAGCGTAGTTGGTTGTTTTGTGGAAATTCCTGACCCATCTACTCCTACTTTAGTCCCGCATTGCTTGGGGTAGAGAACCATGTCCCATGACCCTCCTATATATAGGGGTATTGGGGGCTTCTCAAGTACCACTCAGAACACCAGTTTCTCTGTAAAGTTGTCGTTCTCTCTGGTTGTGGTAACCAGGAGAGCCCGAGCAAGTGCTACCTGACAAGGGAGGCACAACAAGGGAAAGACAACTGTAGAAAGGTGACTAGTGGCAGGAGAGTGTTTCGGTGACTAGTACGCTGACAGCAGGGTACGACTCCTTCTGGTGCCTTGTGTGACAAGGCGATCAGAGTTCCAAGTGGTCCGTGTGGACTACTACAGAGGCGGGAGACTTCTGCCGCTCGGAGGACAGCTGTCAATCCCGACAGTCCCGGTGAGACCAGGAGCTGCACAGACATCGTCCAAGACCAAAGGTGAAGACCACACTAGCTACGAGGTAATGTCGTCGCGCAAGCCTCGGGACAAGGTACACCTCTACAAACCATCCTTCCTACTATATAGACGTTGACGTGATTCCTTTATAGTGGGTTCAAGGGGAAAAATTTTGTTTCTGATGCCTTCTCTGATTCCACTAAAACCCAGCAGTTCTATGAAGAGGTGTAGTTGTGGAGCCATGATCTATTTCACACTGGATAACTCCTCATCCATGTGGGTTGTGACTACATTTGTTGAGGAACACAACCACAATCTTGTTGACGATGCTCGTCTCCGTTACCTCAAGTGTAACTCATCTCTTGATGAAACTCAAAAAGAGATCATTTCTTTCATGAGCCAAGCTAACATACATGTATCGAGACATATTGCATTGATAGCATCCGAGTCTGGCGGCTATGAAAATCTGACATTTACCAGCAGATAAGCTCATGGACACATCAGTAGCAAGAGGAAAGAGTCGGCCAAATACGACGTCGACATGGTTTTAGATCGCTTTGTCAGGTTCAAGTTCATCGATCTGAAATTCTTCTATAGCTACCAAAATGACCCTGATTGCTGCCTTACTCATCTATTTTGGGTTGATCCTATTTCCGTTGAAGACTGTGGGTTGTTCGGGGATGCGACTGTGTTTGACACCACCTATTGCACCAATAAGTATTTGATGGTTTTTGGAATGTTTGGTGGAGTTGATCACCATCACAAGACAGTGTTGTTTGCTTCTGCTCTGCTGGTCAATGAGAAGTACGACTCATTTGTCTGGGTTTTCAAGCAGTACCTACTTTGTTTTGGCAAAGAGTCAATTTCCATCATAACCGATCAGGACCCTGCTATGAATGCTGCTATCATCACTGTTTTTCCCAATTGCAAGCATCGCTTCTGTAGCTGGCACATCCTACAGAAGCTTCCCTCCAAGCTTGGCGGTGTTCCTAACAAGGACCATATCATAAGCTCGTTGAATGATTGTGTCTGGAACGTGGATGATGTTGACATTTTCGAAGAGAGGTGGGATTTTGTAATTCAAGAGAATGATTTGTTGTCCATCACCTGGCTTTCTGATATGTATGCGATGTGTTGTGATTGGGTTCTGTGCTATATGCAGTCCTCCTTCTTTGTGGGCATGAGGACGACTCAGAGGAGCAAGAGCCTGAATGTGTTCATTAGGAGCCATGTGAATAGTAGGAAGTCTCTCTTTGAACTTGTATGCTCATTGGAGACTACCTACTCTCATGTGTGGTAGATTGAAAATTTCAAAGACTTTGACGACGAGTACAGTAACCTCCCTTTGTCATCATTGTGGCCCATGGAAGAGCATATGAGAGGTATATACACCAAGTCCATCTTTAAGATATTCCAGTCTGAGGTTCACCAAAGCATTTCTACAATGTAAAGGAAGCTTTAGAAGGTGTCTTTGAGGTGTATCACGTCGATAGACTTGGAACTCCCAGTATATTGAAGAAAGAGTCATCTAGTGATATTAATTCCTACAGTTGCTTCATGTTGGAATTCAAAGGCATCCCTTGTAGGCACATCCTGTCTTATTTGAAGAGTCGTGACTATTGCACTCTTCCTGAGCCTTACATGCTGAAGAGGTGGACCAAAGGGTACATAGAACACCCTTTGATTTTTGGCAAAGTGTCAGTTTAGCATCCATCCACTGGGAGGACACTTCAGCTTGTTTCTGCCTGCAATTCGATTATCAACATAGCATTTAGGAACAACGATGTAGATCTTTACCATGAAAAAATGTTAGCTCTGCAAAAAGAGCTCTTAGACTTGGATCTCGTTGATACTGGTGCATGCGCTGGTGTAACCACTTCTAATATATCTTCCTCTTCTGTTGTCAAGGTCCATATACCTAGTATTTGCAAAACTAAGGGGAGACCTAGATGGACCGATGTGAGGTTTAAATCTAGAGTTGAGATTGCCCAGTCTAAAAGAGAGAGACCAAGCAAGAATTGCTTAGAGTTTGGGATCAACCATGACAGCAGGAACTGTCATATGAAGAAGTAGTCCATTCCGTAGGGATTTTGTTTCTAGACTCTGTGTTGTTGTTGTTTGTTGTTCAATGATTATCTCTGTTGTTGATCGTGTGGTCGGTTGATGTTGGACATTTTTTAGTGGAGTTTGTACTTGATTGTGTGTGAGTGAGGGATATTCAAATCTGTAATGGGTTGTTCTTTTTGTCTGCAGTTTTTGTGAAAGTGATTTTAAAACCCTCCATGTATTTTCACTTTTGTATTTTGTAATGTATCTATGTGTTATGTTGAGCTCCACCAGCTGTATGTATACTTTGAATATGCTACAAAGAATCTGTTATAATCAGATGTTACTCTTTTGAAGAATATTTTTTCTTCATGTGCAATGGATACTCTTTTCATGTAAAATACATACATTTTTATATTAGTACAGTTTCTTTCATGTTTTGTTCAGTTTACTCACGAAATGTCAGTTTTTGCTACTATGTGGTTCACGTACACTGGTTTCGTATTTTTGACAAACCTTCAGCCACAAGAGTTACTTTTTGAATGTTGGAGTTACTTTTTATATCGTCACAGTTACTCTCAGTGTTCTCTCAGTTACTCTCAGTGCTCTCACAATTACTCTTTGTGTTGTCACTGTTACTCTCAGTGTTCTCTCAGTTACTCTTTAGTGCTATCATAGTTACGTTATGTATTACCTCTCTTTTTTTAGAGTTACTCTTACAAAGTATGTGAGTCACTCCTTTGAATCATATGGTTACTTTTTTAGACTATCACAGTTACTCTTAGTGTTCTTATAATTATACATAGTCTCTAGAACAAATGATATATATTTTACATAGTCTCTGGAACAAACGATATATATTATACATAGTCTCTGGAACACAACATTCAAAGCATAAAATGATATATATTATACATAGTCTCTGGAACAAATGATACAGAAAACTACAGCCAAACCAGCTATAAGGATGGTCCATCAACTGAATATAAAAACCAAAGAGCTCAGGGGGTCAGATCCATCCCTGGCGAGATCTATCACACACACCATTTACTCCATTGCAAAGCAGAGACAACAAACCAAAATAGCAACTTCAGAATCCTCAAAACTTCTGGCGGGTAAGCAAAACCAGATTACAGTAGCAAGTGGAACCATAACCACTATAACAAGATAACCAAAAAATACAGCCAAACCAGCCTTCAGTATAGTCCAACTTCTTCACCAACATCGCTCTCACCAGGGACGCATCTGAGCAGTTCATAGCAAGAAAAACCAGTTAAAACAAAAAATTCATATATCAAGCACACTAGTTCATAGCAGGAACAACCAGTTAAAACACACCAGTTCATAGTAGGAATAACCAGTCAAAACAAAAAGTCACTTAAGAATCAGGATCAGATCAGACTATATATAGCTCTCTGAAGTAAAAATCTCTTAAGAAATAGTATTACAAAATAGTATGAGATGAGGGACTATGAGAACATTAGGAATGGTAGTAGGAGGTATGTTGTTCCAAAGTGGGTGAAAGAGCGAGAACAATCGGCCACAGTGATGAAATGAGAGCATTGGAACTTAAAATAAGAGGATAGTAGACTTGTTGATGGTGTCATGCGAGATCAATCGCTGCTACATAGTTGGGAGGTGATATGCTGATCCTGGTGGCTGCTACATAGTTGGTAGGTGACAGGAGAGGCTAGGAGGGAGGAAGAAGAAGCGGAGCAGGGGCTGTGGGGCGAGATGAGTGGTTGTGCTGAAGAAAGCCAAGGCCTTGTGAGGAGGGATGGGTTGGGGGTGGAGGGATTGGGGAGTATTTCTGGTTACTGGGTAGACAACCACCGCTGCTGGTATCTGTAGGAGGGGTTTATGGTTGGTTACTGGGTAGACAACTACCACCGCGGTTATCTATAGGAGGGGTTTATCGATGACCACCGCCGCGGTGGTGACCCCAGGATGGTTGGGGGCGGTAGACGGTATAGACGGTGATGGGGAAGATTATCGACCAAAAGTCAAGGAGAAAAGGGCGGCGGTGCATACCTATTTATGATCACAAGGCTGGAAAGAAGATGAAGCAGTATCTTCTGCAGATGTTGTGGTGTCAGTTGTCGTAGATGAGTCAACTTGTAAAGGATTCACCCATGAACTCGGTGGTGCTTGGTATTTCTCCCTAATGAACAACAGATCTGCAGACTCGTCCGTTCTAGATTCACCAGGCACTCTAAAGAGCGGAAGTAGTTTAGTTGGTGTTTCTAAGAAAAAAATTGTGATCCATGTTGTGATAGTCTGGTGATCGGTTGGCCTAAGGAAGATGATCCAATCTCTGTGAAGATTGAGTTGTGTGATCATCTCTTTCCAGCTGCTACCAGTGGAAAGGGATCCATTTTCATTTTGAACAATGGTGATCTGAAATTTCTAGTTTCCGATACGGTAGGTGGTGTTTCCTGGTTTAATGTGAAAATGGAGATATTTCCATTCTATAAGCAGTTGAATGGATTCCATAGTTTTGTCATCAAGGCTGTAGTTCATGTGTTGGATGAATGGCTTCACGGTAGGTTGTGTTGAGGTTTATGAGAACACTAGGAATGGTAGAAGGAGGTATGTTATTCCAAAGTGGGTGAAAGGGCAAGAACCATCGGCCACAGTGATGAAATGAGAGCACTAGAACTTAAAAGAAGGGGATAGCATGCCTCGTGAGGAGGGATGGGTTGGTGGTGGAGGTACTGGGGATTATTTGCACAAGAGTTACTTTACAAAGTACAACAGTTATATTTTTTAACGCTAGAGTTACTTTTTATATTGTCACAATTACTCCTGGTGTTGTCATAGTTACTCTTAGTGTTGTCACTGATACTCTAGTGTTGTCACATTTACTCTTAGTGTTATCACAGTTACTCTAGCATTGTCATAGTTACTTTTTATATTGTCACATTTACTCTTAGTATTGTCACAGTTACTTGTTATATGTTACTCTTTTGAAGAATATTTTTTGTTTTATCTTCATGTGCAATGGATACTCTTTTCTTCTGAAATACATACATTTTTGGATTTGTACAGTTTCTTTCATGTTTTGTTCAGTTTACTCATGAAATGTCAGTTTTTGCTACTATGTGATTCACATATACTGGTTTCGTGTTTTTGACAAACCTTCAGCCACACGAGTTACTTTCTGAACAGTGGAGTTACTTTTTATAACGTCACAGTTACTCTCACTGTTCTCTCAGTTACTCTCAGTGCTCTCATAGTTAGTCTTAGTGCTGTCACAGTTACTCTCAGTGTTCTCTCAGTTACTCTTTAGTGTTGTCACAGTTATCTTATGGATTACCTCTCTTTTTTTAGAGTTACTCTTGCAAATTTTGTGAGTTACTCCTTTGAATCATACATTTACTTTTCTAGACTATCACATTTACTCTTAGTGTTCTTATAATTACTCTATGTGTTACGATATTATCATCACTCTTTCTCTTGTGTTGTTTTTTTGTTTGGCAGTCTAACTCAAAGTATATATCTCCATACAAAACCACAGCAGTTTTACATTCAAGAACACAACATTCAAAGCACAAAACACTATATATTAAACCCAGAAATACTCGTATTTGCACTATGATTTAGATCAAAAATGTAATTTTTAGGCTTTTCGCAGCACATAAGTAAATGTTTCTCATAGCAGTTACACATCAGAATTCCAGAACCAAACTATTCAAGTTTTACATTTCAATTAATAATTCACTATTTCAGCTAAAATTCAGCCATTTATCTAGGCTTGAAATAGCCTCTTCCTCCGTGCTCTTCTCTTCATTTATTGCTTCTGTCTTCTCTTCTTCTTGTTGCTTCTGACCTTCATCTCTTCCTCCCTAGTTCTCCTCAGATGGGCCTTATTTGAAGTCTTCATTGTTATCTTTTTCATGCGCTTGTATAGGTTGCAGCTCCCCCTCGCCATCATTCTCTGGAAAATATCAGCCCTTATCGCCGACATGTCCTTGCTGGTGAAGTCCATGTGTTTTCCATTTACCATGCATTCTAGGTACTTCATGAAGAAGATCCCACAATCAAGTGAGTCTTCTTCTTGTTGTGGGAACGACGGGTACTCCCATCCCCATTGTGACAGTTGGTCCCCTTTGTCTGCCCCACTAAAGAATTCGTACACAATACCCACCTTCATTAAAAATACACAACTCTTATTAATCATCAATCAACAAACATTAACCCTATCAATCCACTACAAATAGAGTTATTTTTTATAGATCGCTTATCCATCTAAGGAATTCTTTTTTTTTTTACTTTCTATTTCCACTCATTAAGTTATAAGACCAGTGTGCTCCATCCCTGAAACTTGCCTTGTACAAGTGTCAGTGGTTGTTGTTGTTTAGTATGGTGAACACTGAGTCCATTGTGTCCCAATCTTTCATCAGGATGTTGAATAGTGGAGATAGCATGTCGATCAACTCCATGGTTATGTTTTCAACATCAAATGCCATCTTCTGCTGCAAATGTAGAATTAAAAAAATTCACATCTATAAGTTTCAATTTTGTGTATATATCTTTGTATTTTTGATGTAATTTTGTATACCAATTTTGTTGTTCTTACCAGAGCATATGTGCTCAAGCAGTTCCATGACAGACCCTTCTTCCTCCTTTTATTTGTGGTAGCTTTAAGCATTTGAAAAAAGCAGTCCATAACCTTAAAAAAATCACAAGCTTTCTTTGTTTAGAAAAAAAACCACAAGCTTTCAAAGAGTTAGACTACTATTTATTTGTTTCTTACTGGCGATTGCGTCATTTGATCTTTGTATAGTAGGGTGGCGAGGTCCTTCCCTGTGCACCAAGTGTCATCACTGAATCTCCATTCTTATTTTGACCTGCCAATCATTTTTATAGATGTTATACATATTAGTTTTGGATATTGAATAAGCGATGTTTTATCTGTGTACACTTGACAAATTTTACTCAAGTATTGATATACTTTAAAGGAGATGCAACCTTACCTTTTCCTCCCTCCTCTTCTTCACGTTCTTCTCGATGCTCCCTATGATTTGTTGTTCCATCTTCTTCCTCTTTGACTACTTTTTTCTGGGCTCCTCCTTCTACCCTTCTTCTTCTTTTTCGATTATATTCTCCTATTGTTCCCTTGTTTCTTCTTTGCTCTTTTCTTCTGCATCTCGTGCAGACTTTCCCTGGTCAGATACTTCAAGTAATTTTTCTTTCTTCTTCTCCTCCTCATCACCATTTTTCTTACTATCATTCCCATATTATGAGTCCTTCTCTTCCACATATTTTCTTCTGAGCCTCAGCCTGCCTCATTTCCTTGGCGTGTCATACTTATCCACACCTTCCTTATCTACTTTGCCTGCCGTGTCAACATCCTTCTCGGGTAGCACATCTAAACTATCTTTGGGTTCTTGAACATTCCCCAATGTAAACCCCTCAGCAGATTGTTCGAATACACCGACAGGTGACTGTGATTTGTCACCTTCATCTCCGCATTTTCTCCTCAGATTTTTGTTCTCCTCTTCCAGCTCAACTATTCTATTTTCTAGATGTTTCTTCTCTCTCTACATTTCAGTGAATGCATCAATAGCTATTTTCATGCAGATCTCCTTCTGCATCTTTAGCTCCTCCTCGAGTATGTGAATTATTCTCTCCAGGTTGGAGTCCTCAATAGGCACTCCTTTTCTGATGACCGGCTTTGTTGGCGCCTTGTCTGGTATTTGGTTACTTTTCACCCTTTTCTCCACAAGGTAGTACGGCATGTCCTTCATTGTTCTTGAAGCTCGCCATTCATCCCCCTAGTCTATCTTCATACTTTCACAAACAATTCCATAAAAAACAAAAATAATATGTAACATGCAAACTTGCAGGATTATGTTGTATATTATCTTTCGTAACAAATAAGAAATATTTTTACATCCTTAGGTCCATAGCCCCTAAATCCATCAACTTCTCGATCGGCGCAACCCACTTCCTTATCCTTGGCTTTACGTCAAGGAACGGTGGCTTTGCCATCTTTGTCATCTCATATGCCCAAACATGCATGTAAATAGAGACAAAATTTAATGCATATATAACTGGCCCCCATTATCATCATTGTAACAATTTTGTAGATGAAAATCATTTCGTTCACTTACGCATAGGCACATCACATACCCTATTGTGTAGAGGGTGGTTTTCCCTTTCTCCCCTTTCCTCCTCAACTGGACATTCTGTTTCAGCATCTTCATATTCTTGAAAATACTCCCATGCACCAGCTTTGCCCAAATCATCTGCCTCGTGGTAGTAACATCGTCTAGGTAGTGTATTATGTAGATTGGTGTGCAATAGCTAGTGTTTGGGAGTAGGAGTGTTGCCAGTAGGTGCAACATCCACTCACGGCACATGCTCGGGTAGTCTGTTGGATCGTCGGTCCTTGCAAATATTTGCCAAATCTTTGCTAAGTTTTCCTTGTGCAGGACATCCTTTTCCCTCAACCTCTTCGAGGTCTCCCCTTCATTTATTATTTACATGTTGCCCTAGCAAATTGTTGCCATATTGAGCTCACAATCTCAGAATTTTTCCTAGGTATGATGTTTATACCTCTGCTTGGGATACCTAGAATCACCCCTACATCCTCAACCGTCATCCTTCTTTCCACCCCTCTATCCAGCAAAAACATGTAATCATCCACATATCTATCTATCAAATCCTCCAAGAGGCCTACATCAACCATAAGATTTTTCATCTTTATCATATTTGCAAATGTCGTCGCCCTCATCATTCTCAGTTGATTACTTGTAAACACCATGCTCTGGCTGGTGGTGATGTAGCTCTTTATGTAACACTTGTGGTACAACCTCTTTATCCCCACTGCAAACATATGAAAAGTTACTCTTAGTTTTCTTTTTTTGCTTATTACTTGCTACTCAGTCAAGTTACTGTTCAATTTTTCACATTTCAATCCACGTGGTAGGTTGATAACATTTTAATACTAACTGTTTATTCTTGTAACAACAATTCTAATAAAGTGCAAGTAAGTGTCATATGATAGTAACATCAATTTAATACATTTATAAATCCATTCAAGATTACCTTCAGTTGCCTTTCCTTTCTCCTTATATGTCCTCTTAATTCTCTCCTCTTTTCCTCCCTCATAGGTAGCCTTTTCCTTTCCCTTCTCTTTCTTCCTCCTTCTTTCCTCTTCTCCTATCTTGTCAGCAGCCTTCTCTATATTCTTAGTTGCTTCGGCCTTCCCTTTCCCTTCCCTTTCTTTTCCTGCATACGAACAAAGTTACTCTAAATTTTTAGACTTTTTTAGCTTAACAATATGGTTTTCATATGTTAACTCCTATGTAAAGTGTGCGAGTTACTCTTTATTCTATAATAATTACTCCAGCATTTACTCCAGTTACTCTAGGTTGTTGTTCGATTACTCCAATGTTCTATATCAGTTACTTTAGGTATCGTCTAGTTACTCTACTTCTTATAACAGTTACTCTTTTAACATGCATTGTTACTTTCTATATGAAAATTTTTTGTTTCTCATTTGTAATGTACATGCAAGCACAAATTACCTTGTCATTCCTTGCTCTCCGCTTTGTCAATTCGCCAGTCTCGGTAGCTCCATTGCCTTCTTTCTCAGCAGTACTCAGCTTACTATGTTTTGCTCTTTTCTCTGACGGTTTACTCATTACGGGATCTACAACCCCTCTTTTGTTCTTTTTTGTTTTTGACTGGGGAGTCACAGAAGCAACCTCCTTCTCCCCTTTTGCAGCCTCTTCTAGTCTCATTTCACCTGCTTCTTTGGTCTTCGCATCCCCTTTTTTATTCCCTTTCTATATTGACTTAGGAGTCTCAGAAGTAGCTTCACTTTTCCTTTCCGCAATTGTCTCTGTTCGCGCTTCTTCCTAATCTTTGGCCTTCGTGTTATCTTCTTTGGTCCCTTTCTATTTCGGAAGAGTAGTCTCTGCAGAATCTTCCTTATCCTTTTCCGCAACTGCTTCTTTCTCTGTTACATCCGTTGCTTGGGCATCGTAGCCCCTTTTGTATCCCCTTTCAGAGTAGTATGTGGTTCTGCAGTCGCCGCTTCCTCTGGTTCTTTGGCCATCTTCTCCTCGGCCTGATGGTGCTGCATTTCGAAGTCTTCATCTTCTTCAATCAATGGCCATAGATTCTTTCTTGACGGTGGCCTTGTCGAGATCTTCTTTGTTAGTTTCTTTGTTCTCGTCATCTCGGAAGAGGGAACAACTTTGCAATTGAGATGCAGCGAGATGTGGAATCGAAGATGATGGAGATGGAGGAGCGAGTGGAGACGTAGGAGTTGGGAATGGAGGGGGTTGTGGGGATTTGGTCGCCGGTGATTTTTACGCGAGAATGAAGGTGCAGAGCGAGGGCAGAGCGACGGTCTAAAAGAGGACAGTGCGAGAGTTTTAGGTTTTTCGCATTTAAATGATTTCTGCATTTTTCTTTTTTCGAAGTAATTATGAAGCAATGCCACCGAGCCCTGCTGTCGGTTAGCTTGTCCTTTGTTACCCGTATGGGCAACAAATTCTTACTATATATTTATATATATATATATGTATATATACATATATATACATATATATATGTATATATGTATATATTTATATATATATATGTATATATATACATATATACATATATATATATATATGTATATATGTTCGAGTGTATTCAGAGCAGAATACACTCAAGTAATTTTTCATGATGCAATGTTTTTTCAAAAATCTAATCTGTTAATCTTCTTAAATATCTTGTGAATTGATCATATGCAAAATTTGAGCATATTTGGACATTTATAGGTCATGTTATTAAGACCGTAAAAATTATGCATTTCAAATTAGTTTCGCGCGTCGATTTTGTTGCCCTTGGATGCGTGACTTACACTCATCAAAATGGGCTCAAATTTTGTGTGTAGCCTAGTTATAGTATGACAGTGAAGATCAATGGTTTACATTTTGCAAAAAATAGTCTTGATAGGCAAACACACTTGAGTGTATATGTGTGATCTTTACACTTGAGTATGACAGTGAAGATCAATGGTTTACATTTTGTACAAGTGTCAGTTGTTGTCGTTGTTTAGTATGGTAAACACTGAGTCCATTGTGTCCCAATCTTTCATCAGTAGGTTGAATAGTGGAGATAGCATGTCGATCAGCTCCATGGTTATGTTTTCAACATCAAATGCTAGCTTCTGCTGCAAATGCAGAATTAAACAAATTCACATCCATAAGTTTCAGTTTTGTGTATGTATTTTTGTATTTTTGATGTAATTTTGTATACCAAATTTGTTGTTCTTACCACAGCATATGTGCTCAAGCAGTGCCATGACAGACCCTTCTTCCTCCTTTTGCTTGTGGTATCTTTAAGCATTTGTACAAAGCAGTCCATAACCTTAAAAAAATCAAAAGCTTTCCTTGTTTAGAAAAAAAAACCACAAGCATTCAAAGAGTTACACTACTATTTATTTATTTCTTACTGGTGATTGCGTCATTTGATCTTTGTACAGTAGGGTGGCGAGGTCCTTCCCTGTGCACCAAGTGTCATCACTGAATCTCCATTCTCGTTTTCACCTACCAATCATTTTTATAGATGTTATACATATTAGTTTTGGATATTGAATAAGTGATGTTTTATCTGTGTACACTTCACAAAATTTTACTCCAGTATTGATATACTTTAAAGGAGATGCAACCTTACCTTTTCCTCCCTCCTCTTCTTCACGTTCTTCTCGAGGCTCCCTATGATTTGTTGTTCCATCTTCTTCCTCTTTGACTACTTTTTTCTGGGCTCCTCCTTCTACCCTTCTTCTTCTTTTTCGATTATATTATCCTATTGTTCCCATGTTTCTTCTTTGCTCTTTTCTTCTGCATCTCATGCAGACTTTCCCTGGTCAGATACTTCAGGTAATTTTTCTTTCTTCTTCTCCTCCTCATCACCATTTTTCTTACCATCATTCTCATCTTCTGAGTCCTTCTCTTCCACATATTTTCTTCTGAGGCTCAGCCAGCCTCGTTTCCTTGGCGTGTTATCCTTATTCACACCTTCCTTATCTACTTTGCCTTCCGTATCGACATCCTTCTCGGGTAGCACATCTAAACTATCTTTGGGTTCTTGAACATTCCCTGATGTAAACCCCTCAGCAGATTGTTCGAATACACCGGTAGGTGACTGTGATTTGTCACCTTCATCTCTGCATTTTCTCCTCAGATTTCTGTTCTCCTCTTCCAGCTTGCTATTCTATTTTCTAGCTATTTCTTCTCTCTCTGCATTTCAGTGAATGCCTCAATAGCTATTTTCATGCAGATCTCCTTCTGCATCTTTAGCTCCTCCTCGAGTATGTGAATTCTTCTCTCCATGTTGGAGTCCTCAACAGGCACTCCTTTTCAGATGACCAGCTTTGCTGGCACCTTGTCTGGCATTTGCTTACTTTTCACCCTTTTCTCCACAAGGTAGTAAGGCATGTCCTTCATTGTTCTTGAAGCTCGCCAGTCATCCCCCATGTCTATCTTCATACTTACACAAAAATGTCCATAAAAAAAATCAAAAATAATATGTAACATGCAAACTTGTAGGATTATGTTGTATATTAGCTTTCGTAACAAATAAGAAATATTCTTACATCCTTAGGTCCATATCCCATAAATCCATCAACTTCTCGATCAGCGCAGCCCACTTCTTTATCCTTGGCTTTGCCATCTTTGTCATCTCATATTCCCAAACATGCATGTAAATAGAGAGAAAATTTAATGCATATGAAATTGCCCCACATAGTCATCATTGTAACAATTTTGTAGATGAAAATAATTTCATTCACTTACGCATAGGAACATCACACACCCTGTTGTATAGAGGGTGGTTTTCCCTTTCTCCCCTTTCCTCCTCAACTAGACATTCTGCTTCAGCATTTTCATATTCCTGAAAATACTCCCATGCACCAGCTTTGCCCAATTCATTTGCCTCGTGGTAGTAACATCGTTAGGTAGTGCATTATGTAGATTGGTGTGCAATAGTTGGTGTCTAGGAGTAGGAATGTTGCCAGTAGGTGCAACATCCACTCACGGCACATGTTCTGGTAGTCCACTGGATCGTCAATCCTTGCAAATTCTTGCCAAATCTTTGCTAAGTTGTCCTTGTGCATGACATCCTTTTCCCTCAACCTCTTCGATGTCTCCCCTTCATTTCTTATTTACATGTTGCCCTAGCAAATTGTTGCCATATTGAGCTCACAATCTCATATTTTTTCCTAGGTATGATGTTCATACCTCTGCTTGGGATACCTAGAATTGCCCCTACATCCTCAACAGTCATCCTTCTTTCCACCCCTCTGGCCAGCAAAAACATGTCATCATCCACATATATGTCTATCAAATCCTCCAAGAGGCCTACATCAACCATAAGATTTGGCATCTTTATCATGTTTGTAAATTTTGTCGCCCTCATAATTCTCAGCTGATTACTTACAAACACCATGCTATGGATGGTGGTGATGTAGCTCTTTATGTAACACCTGTGGTGCAACCTCTTTTTCCCCTTGCAAACATATGAAAAGTTACTCTTAGTTTTCTTTTTTTGCTTATTACTTGTTACTCAGTCAAGTTACTCTTCAATTTTTCACATTTCAATCCATGTGGTAGGTTGATAACATTTTTAATGCTAATTGTTTATTCTTGTAAAAGCAATTTCAATAAAGTGCAAGTAAGTGTCATATGATAGCAACAACAATTTAATACATTTATAAATCCATTCAGGATTACCTTCAGCTGCCTTTCCTTTCTCCTTTTCTGTCCTCTTAATTCTCTCCTCTTTTCCTCCCTCATAGGTAGCCTTTTCCTTTCCCTTCTCTTTCTTCCTCCTTCTTTCCTCTTCTCCTATCTCGTCAGCAGCCTTTTCTATATTCTTAGTTGCTTCGGCCTTCCCTTTCCCTTCCCTTTCTTTTCCTGCATACGGACAAAGTTACTCTAAATTTTTAGTCTTTTTTATCTTAACAATATGGTTTTCATATGTTAACTGCTATGTAAAGTGTGTGAGTTACTCTTTGTTCTGTAATAGTTACACCAGCATTTACTTTAGTTACTCTTGGCTGTTGTACAACTACTCCAATGTTCTATATCAGTTACTTTAGGTATCATCTAGTTACTCTACTTCTTATAACAGTTACTCTTTTAACATGCATTGTTACTTTCTATATGAAATCTTTTTGTTTCTCATTTGTAATGTACATGCAAGCACAAATTACCTTGTCGTTCTTTGCTCTCTGCTTTGTCCCGCGGAGGTTCGCCAGTCTCAGTAGCTCCATTGCCTTCTTTCTCAGCAGTACCCAGCTTACTATGTTTTGCTCTTTTCTCTGACGGTTTACTCGTTACGGGATCTACAACCCCTCTTTTCTTCTTTTTGTTTTTGACTGAGGAGTCACAGAAGCAACCTCCTTCTCCCCTTTCGCAGCCTATTCTTGTCCCATTTCACCTTCTGCTTTGGTCTTCGCATCCCCTTTTTTATTCCCTTTCTATCTTAACTTAGGAGTCTCAGCAACAGCTTCACTTTTCCTTTCCGTATTTGTCTATGTTCGCGCTTCTTCCTAATATTTGACCATCACATTATCTTCTTTGGTCCCTTTCTATTTTGGCAGAGTAGTCTCCACAGAATCTTCCTTCTCCTTTTCCGCAACTGCTTCTTTCTCTTCTACATCCGTTGCTTGGGCATCGTAGCCCCTTCCATATCCCCTTTCGGAGTAGTCTGTGGTTCTGTGGTCACCGCTTCCTCTGGTTCTTTGGCCATCTTCTCCTTGGCCTGATGGTGTTGCATTTCGAAGTCTTCCTCTTCTTCAATCGATGGCCATAGATTCTTTATCCAGAGCAGCCTTCTCGAGATCTTCCTTGCTGCTTTCTTTGTTCACGTCATCTCAGAAGAGGAAACAGCTTCGCAATTGAGATGCAGCGAGATGTGGAATCGAAGATGATGGAGATGGAGGAGCGAGTGGAGACGGAGGAGTTGGGGATGGAGGGGGTTGCGGTGATTTGGTCTCCGGTGATTTTTGCACGAGAACGCAGGTGCAGAGCGAGGGCAGAGTGACGGTCTAAGCGAGGACAGTGCGAGGGTTTTGGGTTTTTTGCATTTAAATGCTTTCTGCCTTTTCTTTTTTTGAAGTAATTATGAGGCAATGCCACTGATCCCTGTTGTCGGGTAGCTTTTCCTTTGTTACCCGTACGGGCAACAAATTCTTACTATATATATATATAGGATATTTATTGGCTGCTCGCGCGGGTAGTTTAGTTTTGTTACCCGTTCGCACATTGACGGTGGCACCGACTGTAATTACATCACAACTTTTCCGTTCTCGTGTTCTTTGTGACGCCGTCTGTATTTGATTTTCGCGGTTCCTGTTCTGGAGCGTCTTTGTCGACTCACGGTGTGGATGCGTCTTCGTCGACTCACTTCTTCAAGACCCGGGCCACCCTCTCTCACTAGCTGCATGCGAACCAGGACTTGGACCTCGCCACTTCCGCCATCGACGTCTACGAAGCCGCTGCAGGGGTGCGCCGTCCCATATTAGACTGGTCCATCGTCCACGATCCAAAAGGTCAGCGGCAGATATACTTCACCGACGTGTCTATTGCGGTAAAGATGACACAGAAAAACATGGAAACAATGATGATTTCCTCATCAGTCGGTACACGTCTACCACTGCTCCACGCAACCATCCCATTGTCCCACCCCGACCTTGACGTCCTCCGCTGTAAGACCTCCCCTCCACCTGCCGTCCGCTACTTCTCCTTCACCGTCACCTCAGCGCCCTTGCGTGGGTATGCACAGTAAAGGCCCGAGGGAAGCTCAACGAGTCCCAAAAGCTCTTCTCGTTCATTCCAAACCTCCATTTCCGTGTCAGCCCGTCGTTACCCGCAGAGTACTTCGGAAACTGCCTCAACGTCGCTATCACGCCCGCCAACACGGCGGACCTCGTCGGGGACCAGGGGCTCACTGTTGCGGCATCAAAGATCTGGAAGGAGGTCCAGGACCTGCAAGACGTCGGGATGATCATCAGACTTGGTGAGGGGTTGTTGTGAGTCGCTTGTCGGAGTTCATCCAGTGAGAATCTCCGCCCACGACCGATGCAGCGGAGGAGTAATTAATTTTAGACATGTTGGTCAGGCTCCTGCCTACCCCGCTCATAAAACTAGAGTGACCGCCACCACCTGTGGTGTTGAGAGGCAGGACCCATCCACCAACATGCTTCTTATTCTTTTCGAGCCCTTTGGGTTTTTTGTACAATTTGGCATCCATAATTCCCAGTCCAACAAATGCTCCTACCATTATTGGTATGCCGGTCGCAATACCAACCTTGTCGGCAGCAATACCAATTTTGTATTTGGGGCCGCTTCCTCATCAATGGTCCTTGTCTGCGTAATTCTGGTTAACCGCTGGCTTGAAATTGTGTAGATGTTTTGAGATGACACTCTTGCCTCCAGAAGGTGTTCTAATCGTGTGCATACAAAATGTTTGACAAAATGCATTGCCCAAATGCCATCTCTTGATCACGAAATGTATCTTCCGACGAACCAACACACTCTACTAGGACATTTATCTATCTAGTCTTCTCAACAATGAGCTTTGCTTCCCCCACTACAGTTAAGGTTTTTGCAACCTGAAGGACTTGCCGGCTGGAACTTAGAGATATGTTAAATCTGAGGAATACTTTGTGAACACTCTCATTTGTCAATATACTAAGTTTGATAATTTGTTTAGTCCCCAGATGCTTATTACAATATGAATATCCATATTTACAAAACTGTCACCTACATTACGGTTGGTTGTTGTCTATTACAATGTGACTGTCCATATTACAGATGACACTTGCTTATTACAATATGACTATCAATATTACAAACTGACACCTACATTACAGTTGACTCTTTCCTATTACATTGTGGCTGCTCAAATTATAGATGGCACTTGTTTATTACAATATGAGTATTTGTATTACAAAACTGTCTCTTACATTATGATTGTCTCTTGCCTATTACAATGTCACTGTCTATATGGCATATGACACTTGCTTATTACAACATGACTATCCATATTACAAAATTATCACATACATTACAGTTGCCTCTTGCCTATTACAATGTGACTGTCCATATTACAGATGACACTTGCTTATTACAATATGAGTATCTATATTACAAAATTGTCACATGCATTATGGTTGACTCTTGCCTATTATAATGTGATTGTCCATATTACAGATGACACTTACTTATTACAATATGAGTATTTATATTACAAAACGGTCACCTACATTACGGTTGGCTCTTGCCTATTATAATGTGTATGTCTATATTACATATGACACTTACTTATTACAATATGACTATCCGTATTATAAAACTGTCACTTACATTACAGTTGGCTCTTACCTATTACAGTTTGACTGTCCATATTACAGATGGCACTTGCTTATTACAATATGACCATCTATATTACAAACTCACCTACATTACGATTGACTCTCCCTCTACTCAATGCTTTACTCCATCTGAGAGGATTTCCATTCTCATTTAATTAAGAGGACCACCAACAATGAAATATTTTAAAGAAATTATACTCTATTAAAAGTAACCACAATTAAAAAGAATGCATTTGGGTCCTTAAGGAATGCTTCCACTTGTCTCTTCACTGCAATATAGGACAATACATGTGTTCACTCTCTTTTCATGTATAAATTATTACTTATGGAAAAGAATAGTTAAAATTTGTACAAACAGCCAGACACAACCACAAGTCAGCATCACATAAGTGTATCGTGATTATTCTTATTTATAAAAATCATGTCAAAACAAATGATCAACTCTCACGTACATACTGATCAAACAGATTAACGTCAACACCAATACAGATTTGAAAGCCACCTTTATATTATTTTAAAATACTACACAACAATCAAATAACACCCACTATGGAAGCATCCTCAGATTCAAGACTGCACAACTGATCCGCTACGGCTTGAAAGTTCTAGTGGTGACTGCCATCTGCGTGCTGCTCACATTCATTGGGGCAATCGTCTTCGCTATCCTTCAAATCGATCAAGGAGCCACTGTAACCAGAGGCACAGTAAGCCGCTGGCTGGAAAATATGAACTGGGTGAGGCAGGATGACAGCGGCAGAGGTGCAGCAGGAGGAAGGCTAAACAACCAGAACCAAGTTGGACAATGTGGCCGCAGATGAGGAGCAGGTCACGCAGCAGGCGGCAGACGGGCTGAGCAACCGCAGCATGCTGGTCGACCTCGACAACAACCACCTCACCGCCCCCACATCTCGACCCTCCGGGCTCTCCTCAATCTGTCTCTAGAGCTTCTGCCTCATCACCAACGAAGGACTCTGGTCACTCTATCATTCCCCGACACTGGCAGCCTCACTGGAGGACCTCGCGCTCGTCAACGATGATGTTGCGGACCATGAACTGGAGATGAATGTGCTCTACTTCGAGCCCTGAATCATTTCCGAATCTTGGGTCTGATCGGTCACCTCTCTCTTCCCATCGCTAGATGCAGAATGTGGGTCGTGAGGAACAGAACCAAATATCACTGGAATTAGCAAAGTTGGTAATATTTACAAGTGAGCCACCGTGCCTCCATCCATGGGTAATATAACTAAACTACCCGCGCGGGCAGCAAAGACAACCTCATATATATATATATATATATATATATATATATATATATATATATATATATATATATATATATATATATATATATATATATATATATATATATATATATATATATATATATATATATATATATATATATATATGTATATATTTATATATTTATATATATGTATATATATACATATATATACATATATATATGTATATGCATATATGATCGAGTGTATTCGGAGCAGAATACACTCAAGTAGTTTTTCATGATGCAATGTTTTTTTCAAAAATCTTATGCGTCGATCTTCTTAAAAATCTTGTGAATAGATCATATGTAAAATTTGAGCACATATAGACATGTATAGGTCATGTTATTAAGACTGCAAAACTTATGCATTTCAAATTAGTTTCGCGTGTCGATTTTGTTTCCCTTGGATGAGTGACTTACACTCATCAAAATGGGCTCAAATTTTGTGTGTAGCCTAGTTATAGTATGACAATGAATATCAATGATTTACATTTTGCAAAAAATGTTTTGATATGCAAACACACTTGAGTGTATTTGTGCGATCTGTACACTCGAGTATGACAGTGAAGATCAATGATTTACATTTTGTACAAGTGTCAGTGGTTTTTGTTGTTCAGTATGGTGAACACCGAGTCCATTGTGTCCCAATATATCATCATGATGTTGAATAGTGGAGATAGCATGTCCATCGGCTCCATGGTTATGTTTTCAACATCAAATGCCAGCTTCTGCTGCAAATGCAGATTTAAAAAAATTCACATCTATAAGTTTCAGTTTTGTGTGTATATTTTTGTATTTTTGATGTAATTTTGTATACCAATTTTGTTGTTCTTACCAGAGCATATGTGCTCAAGCAGTGCCATGACATACCCTTCTTCCTCCTTTTTCTTGTGGTAGCTTTAAGAATCTGTACAAAGCAGTCCATAACCTTATAAAAATCACAAGCTTTCTTTGTTTAGAAAAAAAACCACAAGATTTCAAAGAGTTACACTACTATTTATTTGTTTCTTACTGGCGATTGCATCATTTGATCTTTGTACAGTAGGGTGGCGAGGTCCTTCCCTGTGCACCAAGTGTCATCACTGAATCTCCATTCTCATTTTGACCTGCCAATCGTTTTTATAGATGTTATACATATTAGTTTTGGATATTGAATAAGCAATATTTTATCTGTGTACACTTGACAAAATTTTACTCAAGTATTGATATACTTTAAAGGAGATGCAACCTTACCGTTTCCTCCCTCCTCTTCTTCACGTTCTTCTCGATGATCCCTATGATTTGTTGTTCCATCTTCTTCCTCTTTGACTACTTTTTCTGGGCTTCTCCTTCTACCCTTCTTCTTCTTTATCAATTATATTCTCCTATTGTTCCCCAATTTCTTCTTTGCTCTTTTCTTCTGCATCTCGTGCAGACTTTCCATGGTCAGATACATCAGCTAATTTTTCTTTCTTCATCTCCTCCTCATCACCATTTTTCTTACCATCATTCTCATCTTCTGAGTCCTTCTCTTCCACATATTTTCTTCTGAGGCTCAGCCTACCTCGTTTCCTTAACGTGTCATCCTTATCCACACCTTCCTTATCTACTTTTCATGTCATATCGACATCCTTCTCGGGTAGCACATCTAAACTATCTTTGGGTTCTTGAACATTCCCCAATGTAAACCCCTCAGCAGATTGTTCGAATACACCGGCAGGTGACTGTGATTTATCACCTTCATCTCCATATTTTCTACTCAGATTTCTGTTCTCCTCTTCTAGCTCAGCTATTCTATTTTCTAGTTGTTTCTTCTCTCTCTACATTTTAGTGAATGCCTCAATAGCTATTTTCATGCAGATCTCCTTCTACATCTTTATCTCCTCCTCGAGTATGTGAATTCTTCTCTCCATGTTGGAGTCCTCAACATGCACTCCTTTTCTGATGACCGGCTTTGCTGGCGCCTTGTCTGGTATTTGCTTACTTTTCACCCTTTTCTCCACAAGGTAGTAGGGCATGTCCTTCATTGTTCTTGAAGCTCGCCAGTCATCCCCCTAGTCTATCTTCATACTTTCACAAACATCTCCATAAAAAAATCAAAAATAATATGTAACATGCAAACTTGCAGGATTATGTTGTATTTTAGCTTTCGTAACAAATAAGAAATATTCTTACATCCTTAGGTCCATAGCCCCTAAATCCATCAACTTCTCAATCGGCACAGCCCACTTTTTTATCCTTGGCTTTGCGTCAAGGAACGTTGGCTTTGCCATCTTTGTCATCTCATATGCCCAAACATGCATGTAAATAGAGATAAAATTTAATGTATATGTAACTTCCCCCATAGTCATCATTGTAACAATTTTGTAGATGAAAATAATTTCATTCACTTACGCATAGGCACATCACACACCCTGTTGTGTAGAGGGTGGTTTTCCCTTTCTCCCCTTTCCTCCTCAATTGGACATTCTGCTTCAGCATCTTCATATTCCTGAAAATACTCCCATGCACCAGCTTTGCCAAATTCATCTGCCTCGTGGTAGTAACATCATCTAGGTAGTGCATTATGTAGATTGGTGTGCAATAGCTAGTATCTGGGAGTAAGAATGTTGCCAGTAGGTGCAACATCCACTCACATCACATGTTCTGGTAGTCCGCTGGATCGTCAGTCCTTGCAAATTCTTGCCAAATCTTTGCTAAGTTATCCTTGTGCAGGACATCCTTTTCCCTCAACCTCTTCGAGGTCTCCCCTTCATTTCTTATTTAGCAAATTGTTGCCATATTGAGCTCACAATCTCAGAATTTTTCCTAGGTATGATGTTCATACCTCTGCTTGGGATAACTAGAATTTTCCCTACATCCTTAACCGTCATCCTTCTTTCCACCCCTCTGGCCAGCAAAAACATGTCATCATTGCATATTTGTTTATCAAATCCTCAAAGAGGCCTACATCAACCATAAGATTTGGCATCTTTATCATGTTTGCAAATGTCGTCGCCCTCATCATTCTCAGCCGATTACTTGTAAACACCATGCACTGGCTGGTGGTGATGTATCTCTTTATGTAACACCTGTGGTACAGTCTCTTTATCCCCACTGCAAACATATGAAAAGTTACTCTTAGTTTTCTTTTTTTGCTTATTACTTGTTACTCAGTCAAGTTACTCTTCAATTTTTCACATTTCAATCCACGTGGTAGGTTGATAACATTTTTAATGCTAACTGTTTATTCTTGTAACAACAATTTTAATAAAGTGCAAGTAAGTGTCATATGATAGTAACAACAATTTAATACATTTATAAATCCATTCAAGATTACCTTCAGCTGCCTTTCCTTTCTCCTTTTATGTCCTCTTAATTATCTCCTCTTTTCCTCCCTCATAGGTGCCTTTTCCTTTCCCTTCTCTTTCTTCCTCCTTCTTTCCTCTTCTCCTATCTCGTCAGCAGCCTTCTCTATATTCTTAGTTGCTTCGGCCTTCCCTTTCCCTTCCTTTTCTTTTCCTGCATACGAACAAAGTTACTCTAAATTTTTAGTCTTTTTAGCTTAACAATATGGTTTTCATATGTTAACTGCTATGTAAAGTGTGCGAGTTACTCTTTGTTCTGTAATAGTTACTCCAACATTTACTCAAGTTACTCTAGGTTGTTGTACAATTACTCCAATGTTCTATATCAGTTACTTTAGGTATCGTCTAGTTACTCTACTTCTTATAACAGTTACTCTTTTAACATGCATTGTTACTTTCTATATGAAATCTTTTTGTTTCTCGTTTGTAATGTACATGCAAGCACAAATTACATTGTCATTCTTCGCTCTCCGCTTTGTCATTCGGAGGTTCGCCAGTCTTGGTAGCTCCATTGCCTTCTTTCTCAGCAGTACCGAGCTTACTATGTTTTTCTCTTTTCTCTGACGGTTTACTCATTACGGGATCTACAACCCCTCTTTTCTTCTTTTTTGTTTTTGACTGAGGAGTCACAGAAGCAACCCCCTTCTCCCCTTTCGCAGCCTCTTCTTGTCCCATTTCACCTTCTTCTTTGGTCTTCACATCCCCTTTTTTATTCCCTTCCTATCTTGACTTAGGAGTCTCAGCAGCATCTTCACTTTTCCTTCCGCAACTGTCTCTGTTCGCGCTTCTTCCTAATCTTTGG
>OY856413.1:17945000-18142500 GCA_963693085.1 Alisma plantago-aquatica
ACACCTATTTGTTGATAGTGACCCCTCAGCTGATCCTGCCCTTATTCTGTCCATTAAATCTGAGTTGGAACATATCAAACACTATCTGGACACCAAATGGAAACAACGAGCAAAAGTCACTTGGGCCTCTGAAGGATATAAAAACACTAAATTCTTCCACAAAGTCTGCAATAACAATTATAGAAAAAAAAACATCATTGCTCAGTTGAACATCCAAGGGGTGATCACTACAAACAAACACCTCATCATCTCTCATATCATAGACCATTTCAAAAGGATCTTCAACTCCTACCACAAACTGTCTTTCCTTAACTCCATCAACTGGCATATGCTTTGTAACCACAAGATAGACTCACCACATTCTATCATCAACTCCTTCTCCCCTGAAGAACTTGACTTGGCATTCAACTCCTTAGGGAAAAACAAATCCCCTGGTCCTGATGGACTAAATGTCGAATTTTACCAGGTCAACAGAAATCACTTCAAGAAGGACTTCTGGACATTTTTACAAGAAATACACCTTCATAACAATGCACATAACATCCTCAAACACCTCAACCAGACCTACATAGATTTCATCAAGAAAGTTGATCATCCTGAGCTCATATATCAATTCCGACCCATCAGTCTCATAAATACTTCCTACAAAATTATTGCAAAAACTCTGGCCAACAGAAGCAAAACTCACATGGACAACATCATTCCACTTAACCAAAATTCTTTACTAAAAAATAGAAACATCTAGGATGCCTACATCATGGTAAATGATACTATACATCTGTGTCATAAAAACAAAATGTAACATACTTGATCTCGGACCCTACCCTGGAAGTTGACATTTTGGACTTAGCCAAACAAGGTTGAAGGTTAGACCTAAATAGATGTTTAGTATAACCCCAATGAGGTAATGCATGTATAGATCACATTAATGTAACATAATTTTCTAACATTAATCTTAGGTTTATAATGGATACATAAAATATGCCACATAACTCATTTTGGTGGTAATATGAAGATAAGAAACTTAATTGGATGAATAATTTAGATAATGGGTCGTTAATGGGCCATATGACATATTTTATACAAATAAGTCTCAAAATTATAAAACTTCAAATTCAAAATCTACATATTAAAATTAGCCTACATGTCAAATTTCATCTAATCTGGACAACCTTGAAATATTAGGATAAGTTTAGGAGAGAGAAAATGAGTAAAAGGCATAAGCAATGAATAGTGTGAATATATAACTTCAAAATATGTAAATAATGGAAAATTCATATTCAAAACATCAAAGATAACTTGTGGATGAAATTTGGTCCAATTTCGATGTTGTTTGTACAAGTTATGCAATTTTAGGTACATTCTGGACTTTTCTGCAATTTACCTAATTGGGAGGTCCTCTTTGCAAATTGTCACATTCATTATAATCCTTATATATTATCTTACCATTCTCTAATTTTTTAACCATAGGGAACCTAGTTTCACCTTGGTTTGAAGGTGTTACTTTCCAAGGGCATTATGGGGATTACCCTCTTTATAAATGAGCTTATCTTTAGAAGCAATCAACCAATGGGGTTATTTCTTTGATTGGATGTCAGTTGGGATGGCCTATAAGTGTCCATAAACCAACATTTGATATTCAAGAAGCCTCTATGAGCTGTCCTCTTGCATGGCCATGAAATCCCTAGGCTAAGGACACATGGAAAGCTCCATGGACACCTCATGCTTGACTTCTTCCTTATCCATAAAGGTTTGCATGTCCATAGGCACCCTTAGCATTGGACACATGGAAAGTATCTTGACACCTCATGCTTGACTTATTCCTTATCCATAAAGACTTGCATTTCCATGGACACCCTTATACATGACATATAGAAAGTCTCATATATACCTCATACTTGACCTCTTTCTTTATATAGCCATATCTACCCCTTCCCAACTCCCAATTCAAAAACTCTTACTCTACTTTATTCCCTCTAGATTAGAACATCATTCCTACTCTATTTTGTCATGAATTTTTTGTCCCAAGGTAAAAGAGGGTGCCTACCTTGGTGAAGAAGGCTCTTAGGGTTCCAAATTTCTCTATTTAGGATTTCTTAAGATCCTCTCCTTGGTGATTTTGATCAAAACTAGTAAATATCCTCCTTTCCTACCCTATTTTCATGTTGTTAGTCTTCCTTCCACCTTCTTCCAGGTCAAAACCATGGCCTTCCATGATGAAACCCCGGTTAGAACCCATAAACACCTCATCTCCATGTTCTTTTGTTAGGGTTTTTCACCTCTAAAGTGGAGAAGGTGCTTCTTGCTCGAGATAGGAGCTTTGTTGGAGAAACCAACCTCTATAAGCTTAGGAACCTTACTTATTGGACCTTTACACTTTCCCTAGAGGTTCTTTGGAGGCCTAGTCTTGGATCTAGGACTGACTTGGGCTGTTTAGACTCTGAAGTTGAGGTATGATTGCATCCCATATTATTTCTATATGGAGCAATTTCTAACTCTTCACTCTAAATGTATGATGTATCCCCTATTCTTCTATGTTGAGGAATTCACCTATGCTTATTCATTCTCTTTGTTCTATGGACATTAGCCTATACACAATGTCTTTTATTTTGAAAATCATGGTTCATGTGAACTACCTTATTTGATATTGATCATTTGATCATGGATATTCTTTTCAACTCTTATCTTATGATTTGTTCATGATGGAACTCTAAAAGATGACATGTGATGTCTTTTGCCCACTTATGAGGTGTATGTATATGTTGGTCACTTATGTGATGACTAGTTTATATATTCTGACAATACTTTCTACTTGCCTCTACATTTAATATGCTATGTGATTCAGTAGCACTAGAGTAGTGTAATTGCATTGGTTTTATGGCAGATGTGTTATTTCCTACCGAGCAGATGTGATATTTCCTGCTCTTTTGCTATGGAAAGGAACCTCATACCAAGGGCAAGATGTGTGATTCTTGGCCCATGTTTTATATATTTGGGAGATTGGAAATATTCATTTCTTTATCAGGTTTTAAGTTTATGAGACTTGGTCACCTTTGTGTTGATATTGTTCTAGGGCTATGTTTATCTTACATGCATGCAGGTTGATGATATGGGGTGTGTGCCCTAATTCTTTACATGTGCTTGTGTGTCACAATCTTTATGTATTATTAATGGCAAGTATTCTTTTGTTAGTATATGATTTCAATTCCTTTTCTCTTGATACCCATTTGGGTGGTCCTTATCCTTTCTATGGGAAGCATTTTATATTTGATGTCCTTTATTCCATATATTTCTCAATTTTCTATTTAGTATGCACATATCGGCCTTTTCTTATGTCATCAATTTTCTCTTCTTGTTGGGGCATGCTTCCAACCCTAGGTGAAGGACTTGGATGATAAGGCATGAAGTTTTGGACTAGCTTAAGGAGTTAAAGCTTGGAGACAAAGTTGGTATGGTTTAGATTTCCCTCTACTTAGATCCTTATGTTGTATCATACATGTAAACCCTTATGGGAGATTTTGATGTACTTTTGTAATATTTTGTGAAAATTGAATATAGTCATTATTTTTATTTCGCTTCTATACTTTGCTTGCTTTGAATACCATTATAATAAATTTGGAAAATTTATACCTATTCCAACATACCTTTGAGTGTGTTTGGAATGGATGTTAATTCCTCAAATTTTCTTTTAGTACGGAGTGGATCTCATTCCTTACAGCATGGTGTCAGAGCCCATAGTAGTCATAATCTGACTATTTCAATTTTGTCTCCCTAGTTAGAATCCTTGCCTTACCTTTATGTGACATGTTTGCCCTAGAGTTGATCAATAGATGATGAAGGGTTGATTTCAGATCATATAGTTTCACATTAGAATAATGATGAATAGATCCTTAAAATACTTACAAGTAAAAGATGCATAAGTAACCATAGTAACTTGAGGTTGTTTAGCTTGGCCTTTAGGTGGCTACTAAGACATAAAGTTTGAAAACAAAGGTGTCTAGAAAGGATCAGGGTTCAGGGGCTGGTAAGATTTTCCTCCGCACCACTAGCTTAGTTTACGAGGACTCCCAAATTCATATGATACCGGCCTGGCCTGAGCTGATATCAATTGTCCGAAATAGCATGCGTTTAGGCAATAGTAGCCTTAGACATCTATATGAGTTATCTTTAGGGACCCTAATATGTTGAACTAGTCTCCCAGGTGTAAAGACTTGTTTGAGGATGGAAAAGAGCAAGTTAACCCATAGTTCATAGTTAGTCTTTACAAGTGATGTTTCTTTTTTTGCATGATGCTTATGTAGTTGGATGTAAGGAAGTGTAGTTGAACCTTTTGTACCTAAAGAATATTTTTGACTTAATAAGATGAATCCTTTAAAGGGTGGTGAATAAGTTGTTTTCTTATATGTGGATGTTTTTCTTTCGAGGACGAAATCACTTTAAGGGGTGGTGTGTTGTAACATACTTGATCCAACTAAATGTTTGGCTTTGGTGGCTTCCAATAAATGCCAAATAAATGCCACTAAAATATCATTTGGCATTTATAAAAATGCCACTACCCATCAATTGGCTTTTATACAAATGCCACTATTTTGTATTATGTTGTTGTATGAAAATGTTCTTATTGAGTTTAATGTCGTATAAAAAAACTACTAATGACATACTAGTTTTGTATTACTGCATTTTCAAGGCTTTTAGTCATTCCATTTTCAATTCATTATCATGATTTCTAAATAAATGTCAATTGTAGATGAACTCACTCTTCTAAAAATATGAATTTTTTATTTATAATCAAGTGATAATTATATGGGGAGGGCATTTTACCTTGCCCCTTTATATTGAATAACACAAATGATATAGTTTCATACAATATTTTTCTATTCTATACAATAACTTCTACATCATTGGATCCATCTCTTCCTTGATATGACTATCTACTTTACAGCATGCCGACTTCAGAGCTCCTTCAGGAAATAGCTTTACATTCTGGTGGAATCCCTGAACTACTTCCCAGAATCACTGGATAATAGGTGATGCATTGATGTAGCCGGAGTATCTGTATTTGTCCTCAAATCTTCCACTACAATAACCCATAAGACAAATAAGAAATTAATATAACCACACAACAAAATACTTTGTATCAAACAATTTAATTTATCCAATATGAAATACTTTGTCCCTACCTTTCTTCCTACAAAATCTATAAAAGCATTTATACTAGTGAATTGGTATAATATGGTTGTTTCTTGCAGTTCAAAATCTTCAGTATTTGACTGGTCTGACCTGAAATGAGAGATGCAAAAGAATCTTGCAGTTAAAAGATTGTATAATTATAACTTACAGACAAATAAGATTTCATTTCTAATTAATTGAGATGAAAAGATAAAAATGGTCAAAGCATGTACATACCTAGTAGGCAAGCACATAATGTATTAAGCTCAGCATCATAATACAAAAGAATATTGTTGTCAATTTCTTCATTAGAAGCTCCATCTTAATTAAGGACTTTAGAATGGCGAGATCAAGCCAACCCTCACTAGTTTCTGTTGAGGTTAGCAACTGTAATGACCCCTTTACAGAAAATTATAATATAATCAAAAGTAACTTGCTAGATTTTAGACATAAATGAATCTCACAAGTTCTAACCTGTTTATTCTTCTTGTTTCCGTATTTCTGATGAGGTCTGTCATGAAAGAGTTCCCTAGGCTACTCACAGTACTTGGTCACTATGAGGAAAGCTTCCATAAATGTTGGATCATTTGTGTGATGTGATATGCTTTAATGCTCAATTTTGGTACTATATTTTGCAAAGCATTAAGACTGGATGATATTTGGTAATGTGCAATCAATTAAGATTATGTCAAGTGTCAGAGGGTGGTCAACTTTCTCGCATAATAGCATACACCATTCAAACACGCTGCACTCAATTCACTGATTTCCTAACTACAGCTAGACCTACATCTAAAGATTTCCTTTGAGCACAGGGTTTAGAGGTATTAACACTTATTCAGGATGTAGCTATGACACTCATAGATTTCATTGCAGAACTAAAAATTGAATCATCTATCTGACATAGACCTATCCCTCACCTAACTAGTTGATTTCATTATTTCAACTAACTTCTATGGCACTGCTGACAAATATATGAAAATTTCAGTTATTCCTAAAGTTAAAGACATAAGGTATCTCTTTTAAATAATCCATAATATACCTCGTTAACTTAGCATTTGATCTCAGACCAGATGAAGTTTTTTCTCATGATGTAGCATTTTCATCATAGTCTACCGATTCTGAGTCACTATCATTCTTCCCACCACCATCAACATCGAAGAATATGTGGGTGTGATTCCATCTTCTAAGGAATTAAAAGGACAATATATGGAAACAAAAGAACAAGTTTCTCATGCATAAGATAAGAAGCATGTACATCATCTTTAAAAATCTTTTTACAAGGTATAATGAAAATATACCAGCCAAAATAAGGGTGTTGAATATATATACAGTGTGATAATTATACTTAATGGGCAAGTGGATGTGATGGCAATTATTAGACAAATTTCTAAAATTATTATACTTGGTTAAGAATTCACCAGTGTACAGACAATTTAGTGATTCAGGTATTGTTTCATAATAAGATAGTCATAATTCACTAAAGTTTTTTGCACATCAAAGAAAAATTGACATAATTGGAAAAATAGGAGGGTGGGGAATGGAGAGGATCTGCAAGTGACAATGACGATAAATCATCTCTACCAAATCCTATAAGACAGATAACAACTCATTCCAAATTATATTAAAACATGAAATTAACATATATTAGTTACCTTGAAGCATTTTTTTTTGAAAGATGAGATTTCCCAAACGTGTTGTAAGATTTTTCATATACAAAAATAAGAAATAATCATTTTTAGGATTCATAAGCATTTTCTATTAATAATTGAAAGTAGAGAAAACAACACAAATAGTGATTTTGGAAAACATATATTGGGAGAGAGAAAAGTAAACAAATCCACCTTGAAGAGCACATCGAACCTTTCTCCGATCTAGCTTTGCATTCGTTTCTCTCTGTAGTCTATAGATTTACCTTGGTCAATACAATAAGCACTTAAAAAAGAATTCAAACAAGAATACCAACCTTTCTGATATTAGTGAGCAACTTCATGCGTTCGTCGGGCATAACTGTTTTCACAGCATCAAGACCACATTTCTTAATCAGCATTTCAAGAAGCAATTTTACTTGAAACATTATTGTAGAACTTCTTCAACATGAAATATAAGAAACTAATAACTAATGATATCATTCAACTAGAATTTATACTCTTCGAGAGTCACTGGGATGGGAGTTAAAGACTGTAGACAGACAGTCATACTAATAAGTCAACACTACCACAATGACATAGCAACTACAAAATACAACACAAACTAGATTACATCTATCTCAATATTGATCCCACTAAAGAGATAAAATGAGATCAATGTAGATTGTATGTGAATAACAATACTTATCCTAATGAAAATGGAGTTCCATTTTGGATCGCATTTGGGAAGCTTCACAGTTAGATCTAAATTGAAATGCTAGTCGACATTCTAATACTCTACAGCTGAGTAAGATCTGCTTTGATGAATGGTTGAACACTTTTAGCATCTAGAGAATACCCAAAGCTTTATCTCTAAGGTACAATCATGACATCACAACATGTAAAGCTTCTCAATTAAAGTGAGGATTGAAGGGTTGGTCAAAGAGTGGATTGAAAGTTCATGTGAAGGTGCTCCTGGAAGCCTATTGCTGCACAAAGGGAGCAGTGTTGGGGTCTGCTATTGCAACACCCAGCTATGGGGAGGGAGTAGGAGGACAGAGAGACTATAATATCATACTAAGACTATGATATGCAACTTTAGGGAGTCTACAAAAGATCTATAAACTGAGATAAATCTTAAGCAATTAACCAATTCTAGCTTCAAACTAACATGCATACATCAGGTAGTCGAGTTGGACTAGGAAGATCAGGAGCAATTGTTTGAACAACCTGCAACAGAAATCAAGCAAGGCCTCAATAGAATTGTTTGAATGTGTTCACATACTTAAATACAATTAAAGTCACCCATTAGAATCTATCAACCATCAACTTGAAGAACAATTCATAAATTCACTATTACTGCATCAGAGTTCTGACCATAAATGGATGAGACATAGAAGGAGAAATCATTGATGTTCACTTTAGCATGAATAACTTCATCCTCATAAATTTTTAAAATATTGCGAACATTATCTTTCCAAAGAATAATGACTCCCCTCAGAACATGAGAGGCATGTGTCAATTGTGTGAGAATTGTGTTCATCGCTAACAAGACTAATAGTATCAAAATTTATATTCATATGGGATAGGAACTTGAATGTGAGTGAACTCCATCCTAGGATAGAGTCAAGTTGGTTGATCTGAACATGTTGAGTTACCCAGAAAGGATCATATCATTTCAAGCATGGTTGTATTCCATAGATCTCAAGGAAGATGATATAACCAAGCCCATATTATAACATCTATGACACTATGCTTGACATCATCATCCCCTAGTTTCCACCTAGATAAGAACATTGGCCTATTCTTAACTCACCAAGATCCATCCAAGGTCATCTTCAGATCCTTGATAGACAAGTAGAAGAGGTCATGGATGCTAACACATGCATAAGTTGATATGAGTAGGCAGTAACAAAAGCAACCAGGTCAAACGGACAATTTTAGTTATAGATTAACCATAATGTAAGATTACTCACCCTCACACATCTGAAAGCAGAGCCTAAAAGGTCATCCATTTGGTGAAATATAGATTCTTTGCTTGAGAATTTGAAGATCCTTCACTTGAGAATCTTAAGAGGCCAATATAGGTTTGAATGTCTTAACACCTGCAGACAATGAAGACTACTTACAAAACTCAACAACACTTGATAAAATAAGGTATAACGTCATCGATTATCAAACTTCATATTTAAAATGTGTGGAGTCTGAGAATTCCAGTTCAATTTCTGCAATGTAATACACCTAAAACAAAATGAGATCAATGTATATTGTATGTGAATAACAATACTTATCCTAATAAAAATGGAGTTCCATTTTGGATCGCATTTGGGAAGCTTCACAGTTATATCTAAATTGAAATGCTAGTCTAGATTCTAATACTCTACAACTGAGTAAGATCTTCTTTGGAGAATGGTTGAACACTTTTAGCAGCTAGAGAATACCCAAAGTTTTATCTCCAATGTATGATCATGACATCACAACATCTAAAGCTTCTCAATTAAAGCAAGGATTGAAGGGTTGGTCGAAGAGTGGATTTAAAGAGCATGTGAAGGTGCTCTTGCAAGCCTACTACTGCACAAAGGGAGCAGTGTTGGGGTATACTGCAACACCCAACTATGGGGAGGGAGTAGGAGGACAAAGAGACTATAATATCATACTAAGACTATGATATGCAACTTTAGGGAGTCTATAAAAGATCTATAAACTGAGATAAATCTTAAGAAATTAACCAATTGTAGCTTCAAAATAACTTGCATACATCAGGTAGTCGAGTTGGACCAAGAAGATCAGGAGCAATAGTTTGAACAACCTGCAATAGAATTCAAGCAAGGCCTCAGCAGACTTGTTTGAATAACCTACAATAGAAATCAATAACTTGGACACCACACTACCTAACAGTCTAAACAAAACCTGACACCACTACCTAACAGACTGAACGAAACCCACTAAACAGAACTAACAACTAAAAAACTCACTCGGACACAAGAACAAATAGGTAGGGGCACCCAAAGAGACGGACGAAAAGAAGGCAAACCACCTCAAACGAAGCAACAACAAAGGAGAGAGGACCTAGGCTTGTGAGCCGGTGGGGGTAGGGAAGGTAGGGAACCCCACCACCACTCCACACCTCACTGGCACACCCCTCCACCACAAGCAACAACTTGAGGTGAACGAAGGTGGCCGAGGGAAGGAGCACCCACCAAAGGTCGAACCCCAGCTTGACTCCTCCCTGCAAGCCTGACGAGGACGCCGACGCCAGCCGCCGACCAAAAGGGTGCAAACAGAACACCCGACTACCCAGAAACCAAAACGAAAAAAGGAAGGGGGGAAAGAGGGAAAGTGTGTCCATCCTCCAGGGGCAGACAACTATCACCAAGGCCTCCCATGCTTTGTCTGCCTCCAGCACTGCATGAAAATGACAAGGCACCATCCGCAGAAGAGGCGAGGAAGAAAGCACCACCCAAAGATGGCACCCGCCCGTAGAAGGCTCGGAACCACAACGATGCACGCGTGGAGGAGAGGCCCAAGGGGAGAAAGGTAATGCTAGCTGGCCACCGGCCACCCCCTCCCCCAGGCGGGAAGAAGCTTGTTGAGGGGCTCAGAAAATCTCCAGAGCGGACACCCTAGGGCAGGCTTTGCGGGAATCGGGAGAATTGGCTAATTATTTGCAATTAGCTATTGATCCACTTTTAATTTGACAATTTCAGATTGCCACTAATTAGATCTATAAATTCCTATATTATTTAGCCCTTTTCAGAAACTCTATAATAGGTGGTTCAGAGGCATTTTATTTATAAATGCCTGTAAATTGGATAGATAGTGGATTTTTTTTAAGCCACTAGAATAAATGCCACTAATGGGCATTTTTGTTGTAGTGATTGGACATGTCCACCTTTCCTAGAGGTTATTTGGAGGCCTAGGCTTGGATCTAGGATGGACTTGGACTATTTAGACTCTAAAGTTGAGGACTGATTGCATCCCGCATTATTTCTATATTGAGCAATTCCTAAATCTTCACTCTAAATGTATGATGTATCCCCTATTCTTCTATGTTGAGCAATTCACCTATACTAATTCATTCTCTTTGTCCTATGGAAATTATCTTATACACAATGTCTTTTTTTTATCATGGTTCATGTGAACTACCTTATTTGATATTTATCATTTGATCATGGATATTCTTTTCAACTCTTCTCTTATGCTTTGTTCATGATGGAACTCTAAAAGATGACATGTGATGTCTTTTGCCCACTTATGAGGTGGATGTATATGTTGGTCACTTATGTGGTGACTAGTTTATATATTCTGACTATACTTTCTACTTGCCTCTACATTTAACATGCTATGTGATTCAGTAGCACTAGAGTAGTGTAATTGCATTGGTTTTTCTGGCATATGTGTTATTTCCTGCCGAGCAAATGTGATATTTTCTACTCTTTTGGGATGGAAAGGAACCTCATACCCAGGGCAAGATGTGTGATTCTTGGCCCATGTTTTATATATTTGGGAGATTGCCAGTATTCCTTTCTCTATTAGGTTTCAAGTTTATGAGACTTGACCGCCTTTGTGTTTATATTGTTCTAGGGCTATGTTTATCTCACATGCATGCAGGTTGATGATATGGGGGGTGTGCCCTAATTCTTTACATGTGCTTGTGTGGCACAATATTTATGTATTATTAATGGCAAGTATTCTTTTATTGTCATATGATTTCAATTCATTTTCTCTTAATACCCATTTGGGTGGTCCTTATCCTTTCTATGGGAAGGCTTTTATATTTGATGTCCAAGATTCCATATATTGCTCAATTTCCTATTTAGTACGCATATACCAGCCTTTGTTGATGTCATCAATTTTCTCTTCTTGATGGGGTATGCTTCCACTCTAAATGAAGGACTTGGATGATAAGGCATGAAGTTTTAGACTAGCTTAAGGAGTTAAAGCTTGGAGACAAAGTTGTTGTGGTTTAGATTTCCCTCTACTTAAATCCTTATGTTGTATCATACATGTAAACCCTTATGGGAGATTTTAATGTACTTTTGTAATCTTTTATGATAAATTCAATATAGTCAACATTTTATTCTACTTCTATACTTTGGTTGTTTTGAATACCATTTATTGAAATTTGAAAATGTTACATCTATTCCAACATACCTTTGAGTGTGTTTGGAATGGACATTTTATTCTTCAATTTTTCTTTAGTAAGGGGGTGATCCCGCCTCCTTACATAAAACCCCCCTGATTGCCATCAAACTTGACTTCGAAAAGGCTTTTGACTATATCTACTGGGACTGCCTCATCAAAACCCTATCAGGCTATGGCTTCCTAGATACCTGGAATACATGGATCCATGCTTGAATCTCCACTAACTACTTCACCACCATCATAAACGGATCACCTTTTGGGTATTTTAAGAACTCAAATGGTCTTAGACAAGGGGACCCATTATCCCCATACCTCTTCATCATTGTGGCCTCACTTCTTACCAACATGATAAAACTTGGTACAGCTCAGGGCCTCATTAGCTCCCTAACAGAACGTCAGGAAAATATCATCCAATTTGTGGATGACACTATCATTCTAGTCTCTCCTAAAGACTCCACTATCATTAACACCATCAGAATCATTGGTATTTTTTCCTACATCTTGGGTCTAAAAATCAATCTCCAAAAATCCTCTATCTTTGGAGTTCATATTGATCATAACATCATTAAAAAATATAAGAACCTTCTCCAATGTAAACATGAGGAGTTCCCCATTAATTACCTTGGATTTTCGATCACCCCAAAACATATTACTCACTCCATCTGGATACCCATTATTGAAAAAATCAACTCTAGATTGAATTCTTGGATAAACAATTTCCTTAGCCTTATAGGATGCCTCACTCTCCTGAATAGTGTCATCACACCTATCACTACGCATTACCTGAGTTGCATCCCTCTACTCGCAAAAACCAAGAATATTATTGTCAAAATCAGAAGAAGTTTTCTATGGAATAATTACAAATCCACATATTCCAAAAGTAAACACTTCCATCTAGTGAATTGGAATACCATTACCGCCCCTACTAGATTTTGAGGTTGGGGTATCATTGATATAAAAACTCACACTCTCTGCCTCATAGCTAAAATCATCAACATCCTGTGAAACCACACCAAGAAAGTGTGAAGTAACCTGATCCTTCAAAAATATTACAAACACACCCCACCCTGGCAAAAAACCTCGAACAACATAGCATCACCCCTATGAAGATATATCAATAAACACATACATCTGATTAGGAACCTCGTTTACACACCCCTGCATATACACTGTAACATCAACTTCTAGTAAGATCCATGGTTCCACCAAAATTCCATCAGAAACCTCCATCCACTTTGTCATATTTCGAGAGCTTTGATCCCTCTGAGCACTGCAAAATCCCTCTCCCTTCTCACCAGTAATAGATAAATGCTCTCAAAAGACACCTTCTTACCTTCATTAACAGAAATGAACTCAATGATATCATCTTTGAACTTGAAAATAATACCAACAACAAAATTTCTTAGATGTGGGGTACTGAATATACTCCCAAAGTTGCCTACTCATTTTTTCCTATAGGGGCCTCATTCCCAAATACACCTACATTTGGAAAACTAAATGGTCTCAAAAACACAAAATTTTCTTTTGGCTTATCCTAAACAACAAACTTCTTACGGATCACAACAACACTAAAAGAGGCTTCCTAGGACCCTATAGATGTTACCTCTGCCATATGTAAGTAGAAACTACTGAACATATCTTCAGTCTCTACAATTTCACCAGACATATTTTCAAAGACTTCTTCAAAGATAACTCAAACTTTTAGAACATTTTGTCTAAACAAAAAGAGTTACACCCCTAACTAAATTTGCAAAGTTTCATACTGAGGACATCCTCATCCACATACTCTGGAACATATTGATTGAGAGTAATCAAAGAAATTTTAACAACTCCAGTAAGCTTAAGCACATAATCTCTTTGAACATCACATCAGATCTTGCAATTCAACATTTGATGCAGGACAGGCTTCAACCTCCACACAGGTGAATCGAACTGAATCTAGCTCAAAGAACTTCTTCATGAGATACCCTAGAGGATGAATCTAAATTTTGATTAATAAATAGCTCTGCATCCTCTCTTGGGATTATGTTTCTGCTCCTTTTTTTCTTCTTTTCTACTTAATCCGATTGAGGCTTGTTTAAGGGGTGCCTCCCCCACAAACTCATCTTTTTATTTCCCATGACTATTTTCTTATTAGCAGACTTTTCTACCCCTTGTTGGGTATTCTACTTTCCACCGTAGATCTAAATGTACTTTGATCTTGCAGGTGTTCTTGATCTATAAGACGAACTATCTTGATTAATGCATGAAATTTTTACTCAAAAAAAGCTTGCTAGTCACCTCATTTTCATGCAAGGCCACGACTGCTATCCTTTGTCTTCTCAAGCAGTGACATTTGAAGTGAGATCACAGTCTCCATCTTCCAAACGAGATTGTAGATTCAATTCATTAGCTTCTGAAGCCAAATCGCGACTTCTAGTCGGTGCCTTCTCAAGTGGGACTACATCATGTAGTCGTCTCCTTCTGAAGGGGTCAAAGCCACCAGTTGTTTCTTCACATATCACAATATGTAGCCTCTTCCATTGCAAAGTGATTGTTGCCTCTGGCCACTCTCTTCTCAAATGGGGTAGGGGAGGAGAAGATAGGACTTTCTCATTGGAAGGAGAAACAATAGTAGAGAGAGTTTTGAATTTTGAGTGACAAGTAGTGGGTCTGATGGGTTTCTATAGGGTGAAAATTTAAATTTTAACCCATTAATTACATCCCCATCGATACCCATTAAGAAAACATATCCCATTTAACCCAATAATAAAGGGTTAATTCTAATTGGGTCAAAATGTGTATGTGGGTCATGGGTCAAATTGTCATCCCTAATGTACATGGATTCCATCTCAGATCTCATGGCCTCAAGCCACTTCTCTATCTTGTCCCTCAATATCTTCTAGGTTGGTTATTGGCTCATCATCTACGACCAACCCATTGCCTTCTTGAGTCACAAGATAACCAAATCTTTCAGGCTCAAGGCATGTCCTACTAGATCTGTGAGGGTCATCTGTTACATGAGGAACTTGAGATTCCACAATAGTTTGTGACTCTTCATGTTCCTTTTATACCTCTACAGGTTCAATATTTTTATTGGTCTTGAACCTATTTGAGTTCTACTTTTCTCCCATTGTTTCCTTTGAAAATAAATTCCTTTTCTAGGAATGCAAGCATCCTTGGCAAGAATCACTTTGTTGTCAGATGGATTATAGAAGTAGTATCCCTTGTTTTACTTAGGATATCCAACAAAATAACATTTATATGATTTTGGTCCAAGGTTTTTAGGAAATTTCTTTCTTACATAAGCTTCACATCCCCAAATCTTCATAAAATACACATTGGGATGCTTCTCATACCATATCTCATATGGTGTCTTTTGAAATAATTTAGATGGTACATAGTTTAGTGTAGACACTGCAGTTTCTAGAGCATGTCCTCAAAAGGAAGTCAAAAAATTAAAAAAAATCATAATTGACTACACCATATCTAGTAATGTACATTTCCTTCTTTCTGATACATCATTATGTTGTGGTGTTCTAGGTGGAGTTCATTGTGATATGATACCATGATCTTGTAGAAGGTCCTTAAACTCTCAGCTTAAGTATTCTCCATTGTGATAGGAATGAAGTGTTTTGATACTTTTACCAAGTTATGTGTACTTCATTCATGAAATCCTTGAACTTTTCAGTGGTTTATGACTTATCCATCATTAAGTACACATAGCCATACCCACTGAGATCATCAATAGAGATAATGAAGTATTGGTAACCAACTCTAGCATTTGTACTAAATGGTCTAGTTACATCAGTATTGTACAAGTCCTAATAGATCACTTGCTCTGTCATCATGTCCTATGAAAGGATCCTTTGTCATCTTGTCCACCAAACAAGGTTCACATGTCTCTATTGATTTGAAGTCAAAAGAGTCAAGATAACCATCTTAATGGAGTTTGTCTCTATTGATTTGAAGTCAAAAGAGTCTAGATAACCATCTTTATGGAGTTTAGAAATGTGTTTCTCATTAATGTGCCCTAGAAAAAAATTCCATAGGTATGTTTTGTTTGAGTTATTGAGTATTGATCTTTTTGCATTTGTATTATAAACATTTGTCTCTATATCTAACAAATAAAGACAATAAGACATTAGGTGTTGGCATAAAAAGTCTCATATTTTTAAATTGAGCATCAACCATTCTTAATATGAAATTCGAATCCATTCTTGTCCATACAAGATACAAAATGATGTTTCTATTAATGATAGGTAAATAGTAGTAGTTCTCTAACTCTAATACAAGTTCATTAGGCAGAGATAAATGATAGGTTCAAACTGCAATGGAAGCAACTCTTGCTCCATTCGCAATGTGTAGTTCAACCTCGTCCTTTCTTAAAGGTTTACTTCTTTTCAGATCTTACGTATTAGAACATATGTGAGATCCACATACAATATCCAGTACCCAAGATGAAGAATTAGACATATTTATATCAATAACATATATACCTAAAGTGGAGATCTCTATCCCCTACTTCTTCATCCTCGGTTCCTCTAGGTAAAGAGGGCAATTCCTTTTCTACTGTCCATCGTGGTGATAGTTGTGACAATTGCCTTCCTTATTCACCCCTCCATTTGCTTTAAGTGCTAAAGACTTGGGTTTTTATCCAATTTTAAAACTCTTCTTAGCCTTGCCTATGCCCTCGAACTTCCCTTTTCCTTTGTTGATTTTGGGTTTGTCCTTCTTCATTTGCACTTCAATAGTTCTCAACATGCCAAGCAATTCTAACACCAACTTAACAAAATTTGTTCATGTTGTAGTTTATAACAAATTGACTTTATGATCCCCGTAATAACTGTAGAATCACATATGTGGCAAACTCTTAGCCTAAGGGAAATCTCAATTATTCTAGGTTCTCCACATAACCAATCCACTTGAGAACATTAGGGCCCACCAGATCTCCCTCTACCATATTGCACTTGAACAACTTCTTTGAGACATCATATCTCTCTTGTCTTTCCTAATTTTGGTACATATTCTTAAGATGTGTTACCATCTGGGGAAAATCCATATTCTCATGTTGTCTCTACAACTCATAGTTCACTAAGGATGTCATCAGGCACTTGATATCAATGGCATTTTCAGTATGCTTCTTGTAAGTAGCCTTTTCAGCCTTAGGCGTGGTGGGAGCGGTTCCATCTAGCTTTGGTGTCTCTAGGATATATATCTTGTGCTCTTGAGTGAGAATGATTCTCAATGTCCAAAACCAATCATGAAATTTATTCACGTTCAACTTGTCCTTCTCAAGGACCGATCGCAAGGAAAACATGTTGTTGTTTGTCATTTGTTTCTACAAAAGAAATTTGCATTTTGTCAAAACCCCTTTTGAATTGATTTGATTAAAATAAATTTGATGATATTAATTAGGCCTCACATAAGACATTATATGTTAAGTCCTCATTCAGTTAGTTTCACTACGATTTAGAGGCATATGTTGCCAATTCAGAGGAGTGTTTACTCCAGTTCAGAGGTACTTTATTACCAATTCAGGGTGTAGCCACATCAATTCAGAGACACCTCTAGGGTTTTCAATGGATAAGGGTAAACCCGTTTACCCTTTATCCATACCTTGTAGGGAAAGGGTAAGGGTAAAGGATTTTCTTACCCTTTACCCACCTACCCGCTACCCTCTAACCTGCTACCTTAGTGGGTAAGGGTAAGGGTAAGGGTAAGGGTAAGGGTAAGGGTAAGCCATTACCCATACCCTCTAACCCGCTACTTGCCAATATTTATGTATAATATATCAAATGTATGGTCATTATGTTGTTTGAGTCTATAAAATATTTAATATTACATGGTCATTATTTTATACAATACATGATATTGTTATGTACTTCTTAGGTAGTTGACTTGGTTGTGTATGCAACACCATTTTGGAGGTGCAAGACACATGAATAAAAAATAGTGCATGTTCCATTAAATAATTTGTGGTGTAAGACAAACACGTATATAACAACAAGATTTAATCTTTAATATACCATTTAATATATATGAGAGGTGGTGTTATCTAATTTATCTATGCTTTATTTTTTTGGAGACAATAATATTTTAGAGGGTATAAGATATACATGTTTCCAACAATAACTCTCTATGACATATTGTCATTTAATATCATTTTAATGTAGTAATATTTATCTTGTGGGGACAATTTATTTGTACACACACATGAATGTTAGGGTACTACCATTTGTATGTTCACTCAGCCACTCAATACAACAGAAACCATTTATATAATATTGAAAAAGATTACTTATAATCATTTTGTATATTTAAAAGTCATTTTATATCATCTTAATATTTTACTCATATGTATAAATGTATTATCTAGGCCATTATTGTTAATATTACCACAAATCTGAAGAAGACATAGAAATTCCCCACTTCACCCTTACCCTCCATGTTTACCTTCTGGGTAAGAGGGTAAGGGTAAGGGGAGGGTAAGGATATTGGTGGAGTGGGGAATTATCCATACCCTTACCCACCACACTTGGTGGGTAAGGTTAAGAGTAAGACCTTACCCTCCCCATACCCTCCTCATTGACAACCCTGGACACCTCGGTGTCATTTAGAGGCATGTAGTTCCAATTTAGAGGTACTTTGGTCCCATTTCAGGGCGTAGATACGCCAATTTACGAGGACCTGTCGTGTAGTGTTGGCCACAAATCAGGCTAAAGATGCAAAGAAAATGCACATCAATTTAGTATAAGTCTACAGTTTTCAGATATTATTTCAACTTTGAGTTGTAGCATATTTATGTTTATCATATTAGAAATTCAATGCCACTTACTCTAACCTAGGTTTTCCTTTGTGCAAATCTGGGATGAGATGTCTGTAGGTACATAATTTTAGGAAATAGTCTTGATAAGAGGATGCAATTACAACTTTAGGAGGTTTTCTCAGTGGGGTGCCATCTACACGATCCGAGACACTAAGACAAAGTAAAAAATTTAACTTCAGGTTTATTGTCTTTTTATAAAGTTTGGTGTATCTAAATTTCTTTTCCTAAGAATTATGAGAATTTATTTCATACACAGTCTATAATGGTTATTGTCTATTATTATTGTTATATGTATCATGTTAGTAACACTACCAAAAAAAACTTTTGCTCATGTGATAAGAAAATCGAGGTGTTACAACCGATCTCTGTGAAAAATGTTGTCCTTACATATTTTTCATGATAGCGAGCAAATGATGTAATATTACTAACTTCTTGAACCACACCAATTCAAGATGTGGAAACTCTTATTTTTCTTTCATACAAACGAGCCCTACTGTGTTGACACTCTTGCATCATAAAGTAAGGATGCTCTAATGAAATTTTTCTAAGGATGTCACAAAGTTTTATAAGGACGCATTGTGGTTTATAGATCATATGAACAACTTGACAAACCATCTGAACGGATGGTTCATGACCAAGATGGTTATATAAGGCCCTTGTTGATAGAAGCTTGGGCATTTCATTCCTCACAGTCAGAGTCATCCATATAAGAGAAGTACTAGTAGGGGACAACCTAGAATCTCTAACAGTAATGGTAGAAGATCCATTAGCCTTCGAAAGAAATATCATAGTAGAGGCATGTTCAGAGCCCACTCTGATCAATCCTTTGATGATTGGAAAGATAGATTTTGGAATCATCCCAATTATGATGACAGATTGGTAGATGAAGTGCTTCTTTTATATGACAGAGATAGAGACGGAAAGCTCAGTTGATTTGGGCCAAGATGTTATTTTGCGCTTGCCATCCCATGTGTTCCATAATAAAGCATTTATTATGGAATGTCAGCGGCGCTGGAAACATTAAGACTAGGAAACTTTTATGTAAGCTGTGTAGAAAACACTGCCCCATTTTCATAGCAATTTTCAAACCTTTCATTCACACTGCTAAAGCCGAGGAACTCCTAAGTATTGTGGATCTAGATTGGGTGGGTGACAACTTAGTTGTAGGAGGCAAAGTTTGGGCTTACGTTGATAATACTTTGAAACTGAGAATTTTTCTAGTCTGTCATCAACACCTTACCATTCAGGTTGAGGATAGTCTAGGGAATTCTTCTTTCATTCAGATGGTATATGCTCTATGTAACTCCTCTACTTGGAAGGAGTTGTGGAGATATCTTGTCTTTCTATATAACGTCATAGAATATCAAATGTAGAAAATTACTAGAGACTTTAACATCATTGCATCGAAAGAGGAGAAGAGAGGTTCATGAGATGTTTACTGTAATGGGATGAATGAGTTTAATGATGTGATCACTGATCTTAACATTACTGAGATACCCTACAAAGGTATTAAGTTCACTTGGGTTGACAAACAAAACTCACTCTAACCACTTGGGAGATATTAGACAGGGAATTTGTAAACCATGCATGGTTACCATGTGCACCTTCAGCTTTTGCCACTCATCTCACCCACTTCAGAGTCTCTCATCATTTCCCTATTCTTATCTCATTTGGTGAAGACGTGGAGTTTGGTTACAAACAACCTACTCATTTACATTTCCTTGAGATTTTTTCATTGTGTGAAGAGAGTTTGAATACCATTATGAGCGGATGGATGATGATAGGTTGGGGGAACCCCTCTTATAGATTTTTTTTAATTAAAGAACCTCATAACAACGCTTAAGCACCAGAGTAAATATGCTTTTGGCAATCATATACAAACGAAAATGGACCTAGAAGATGTTATCCACTCCATCCAAATTGCTTTTGACGAAGCTCTGAATCCTAATACTGAGCAAAATATCATCAACGTTGAACATGAGCTTGATGATATTCTTGAGCAAAAAGTAAACTTCTCAAGGAAAAAGCAAACATTAATTGATTGAATGATGGAGATAGAAATACCAAGTTTCATCATGTTGCAATTAATATAGAAATAAGAGATGTGCTACTTTCTGCATCCACATAATGATGATCCCCATATATTTGGTCACCCTCATATGGACAATGCGATGGTGAAATATTTTGTAATTTTTTATAGTGAGATTCTCCCAGAATTACCTCGCTCTATGATTCTTTCCTTGCCAACATCCCTCATCTTATTTTGGGTTATAAGAAATTCACCCTTATGGCACCCCCTTCTACTAAGGAGATTCTGTCTACTATAAGATGATGCACTCAGATGCTATGCTAGGTCTGGATGGTTCTTCATTGAGATTTTATATAGATGTTTGGTACATTGTCAGTATCCATTTTCTGTAGTTGTCTAAATACTTCTTCAAGGGGAACTCATGTCCCAGAAGCCTTTTGTGTTGTTGTACTACTTTAATTCCTCAAGTTTCTCCTCCTTAAAGTTAATGAAGGAATTCAAGCTTGGACTTCAGGCCTATTTCTATTGAAAATGTCTCCCTTATAGTCCTCACTAGAATCCTCAGTAATAGGATGATGAACATTACACCTCAACTTATTTTAGATGAACAAGGTGCTTATGTGTGTGGTATGGATATTGTTCATGATATCATGCTCGATATGGAGTTAGCTCATGACCTTCATAGAGGAGAAGCAAACAACTACAACCTTTTTATTAAATATGATATGTCAGAAGCGTATGACCTCATTGACTGTTCCTTTCTACAAATTGTTCTTGTAAAATTCAGGATGATGAATGAGCTTGTTGAATTGTGCATCAGTTTCTTTTCAAAATCTTGGATCAACGCTATGCTCAACAATTGCATGGTGGCTTTCTTTCAGATGTTTAGAGACCTTAAGCAAGGCAACCCTCTCTCACCATTTTTGTTCATTCTTTTCAAAGAGACTCTCTACCATGGAGTTAGGATGGAGATGGATATGAATCTCATTTCTAGATACAAAACTAGGGGAAATGGAAAAGCTCCAGAAATACTTCTATATGATGATGGCTTGGTAATTTTTACTTAAGCTTCTCCTATGAAGTTATCACAGGACAAAGAGTTAGCAGGTCCAAATCTAGTTTTATGGTTGGTACTTATGATCCACATGTGTCATAGGACATTTTATACATATTGAAAATTTCTCATTTGAGTGACACTTACCTATCTAGGGGTGTCGATTATCAAAGGATGTAAGAAGCTTCACCACTTTTAGCCCTTACTGGAGAAGATTAAAGTCAAAGTTGCAACATGGGAAGCTAATCTTCTATCTTTAATTGGGTGAAAGATACTCATTGCACATACACTTTCCCCATTAGCCTATACAACATGGCAACCACTGATACCTTGATCAGAGTTATTAAAACGATCAATCACATGTTACCTTCCTTTCTTTGGAATACTAGAGACAACAACAATAGAAGGTCATGGGTTGCATGGGATAGAATTTCCTTTCCAGAGTCATTGGGAGGACTAGGGCTCTCATCACTTCTGGCTACTGCTAAGGCACTCCCTTCCAAAGTGTGTTGGAAGATCTTAATAGGGAATTCTATCTGGGTAAAGTTAATGCAGGTAGAAATATCAAAGTTCATACTTGAACCATAGCTGTGTATACCCTTCCCATATGAATATAGGGCATTTGCATCCCCTTACTAGAAGAAACTATAGTGATGCTTCCCGTAAGTCATCCATCGATGTTACTAGATAGTCAGTAAAGGCAACACTTCTCTTTGGCACGATAAATGGTGTGATCATACTATGGATCAACATGTTATCCACCATGTTGATACCCTCCTAGATTTCAAAGTCTCTAAATTTTGGATGGCCAGTTCTGATTGGGATTGAACCATCGTATCATAGCTTATTATCGAGCATGGGATCCAGAAAATAAAGGATCCCTCCTCATCTGTGTCTGATTTTGATGATAGCTTGGCATGACATCATACAAGTGATGGAACATTATCCCTTATATTGGATAAGAGATTAATTCTTGAAGATGCCATGTGCACTAACTGCCCCATGCCTTGATTATGGTCATGTACAACCATGCCTAAGGTCGTACTCCTTGTATGGAAGATCATGCACTCCACCATACCCACTGATGACAATGTTGTGAGTGTTGGATCTAGGGCTCTAGAGGGGGTGAATAGAGCTCCAACATTCCCACAATAATAGTTAGACCTTAAAATTATATCAATTAAAACCAAATGCTAAAACTCAATTTGAAGTTCTATCTCAAGCATAGCAAGGATGATAGAGATTGAAACAAACACTTGGACAAGGTGGTTAGAGTGATTCCAATCTCCAAACTAGGAGACCGTCACTCCACTACCTAGAGAGGTCAAACTCTAGGACTTTGCAACCCATGTATACTTATATTCCATTATAAGAGATACAATAAGACCACCATACATCCATGACCTATTCAAGACAAGAGTCTTTCACCTACACAAGGACTTACCTACTTGATCAAGATGTCTCAGGCCTTCACTAAGGACTTACCCACACTTGCATCAAGTCTTTAGCCTTGAAGGAATTACCCACTCTTCTTGTATCTTCTACCTTGTCCTTCTCCTTCACTTGGACAAGATCTTCACACCTTATTCAACCTTGAAGAAGAACAGCTACTCCTACTTCACTCAGAGAAGATCACCTCAACTTTTGCTCTTCAAGAAAGGGGATTGGGAAGATGGAAGGAATGATATCTTTATAAGATAACATGGAGGTAGCTCTCTTACAACATGGCTAACTCACTTATAATCACGAAATGATTTGTAAATGAGAGATATAAAGGGGCTCAAAGGGTTACAACACACTCAACTATAGCAAGGACCAAGGATAGCATGAATGAGAAACCTTGGAATGAACTCTAAGAGGTCCTATTTATAGCTGGGTTTTTTAGTGTGGGATCACCTAAGAATGAAAATTAGTCATTTTACAACTTGCAACAGATCTATTTTCATTTCTAACAACTCTCTAATGGTTGGAATCACTTTTTCTGCATTTTCCATATAATACATCACTACTACCAAAATGGCTTATAACGTCACTTTTAAAGGTGTCGGTTGTATAAATACACCGACACCTAAAACCTAAAATGTCAGTTTAATAAAAAAAAACAACATCTATATGTGAAGGGCGACCAGACATGGGTATCGCTTTTATTCAGTGTCAGTTCCCTAACAATAAATCGACGCCTAAAATTAACCGCCAAATCCAAAATTTCCAGTGAAAAAAATTACCTCTAAAATTTAACATATGGCATCAGTTATTAACTATTAAGCCGACGACGAAAGGTTATTTGCGAGATAGAAATTGGGCACATTTTGGTCATCGGTTTTGCTACAATGACCGACGCTTATGGGTTTTCCCGCGTTGTTCCCGAGAAATTTTTCACACCCTTTGAGCGTCGGTTTAGGAAAGAAATCGACGACTATGGTCATTAATCAAGAACAATTTTTTTAATCGGCATATGTAGATAGATGTTAGTTTTTTTCTAGTAAAAACCGATGACTATCATTGAGAATAGGTGTCAGTTTGTTTGGAGAATCAACGCCTTTAGTTTTATGTGTCAGTTTTTTTGAATAACCGACACCTATTGTTAACTTAACATCACCCGCACGAGCCAGACTCTTCCCCTTTCTCTGTTTCATTCATTCTCGCGCTACTCCAGGGTTTGGTCCAGCGATTTCTCCTCTGCCCCCACCTCCACCGCTGCTTGCTCTGGTCGCGCGCTACTCCGCTAGCTTGCTGGTCCTCTGCCCACCTCTGCCACCGCTTGCCCTCTGCCCCCAGCTACCTGCTCTGGCGGCCTTCTCTCTTACTCTGGAGGCCTGCTCTCCCTACACCGCCGCCGCTCACTGCTGCCACTCTCCCCGCCGACACCGCTGAAGGTACCTGCTCTACTCTTCTTCCTCCTCTTCTTCCTCTGTCCTCAAGCAGGTACCCTGCTCCATGACCGATGATGGTGTGTGAAATCGCAGGTTGGCACGGTCGTGCTGGGCAGCACGGACGTGTGGTAGCACGGCCATGCTGCATAGCACGGTCGTGTTGGCTGATTTTGTGCTATATTGCTCAATTATAATCGGATAGCTACATTTATGTGTAATGATTATCTCAATGATGAACATGCATCTACATTTGTGTGCATTTGTGTTGTTGCAGGGGCTGTTGACTTGCTGTTGATTTGCATATATTTCTTCTTCAGCCTTCAAGTGAGGCATAATGTTCTCACTCTCCCAATGTTCCATTAGGCTCTATTTTGATTCAAATCCTTGATATATAGAATCATGGTTTATTTACTATTTATTATTTATTGACAAGCATGATTAAATGATGTTACACAAAACATAGGATATGAATGATGAAACTCGGATTGTAGGTATAAGAATGACATCACATATATTTGTTGGCCTAGAAACCCGTCCAAGATTTACTCATTAGGAGTAAATTTTGGATAGTCCCCGGTTTGGGACTGTTCTTGAACACCTAATCTCACTTAGGATGTAAGTGTATAATGTGTATTGGGTTTTCAAGAAAATTTTGGTAGCATTTCCTCGTTTGTTCTCTAAGTACATATGTACTTAGAGAACAGTGGGGAAATGCTGCCGAAATTTTCTTGAAAACCCAATACACATTATACACTTACTAGTGAGATTAGGTGTTCAAGAATGGGATAGGTGGTACACATTTATTATATATAAGAATGACAACACATGTATTTGTTGGCCTAGAAACCCGTCCAAGATTTACTCATTAGGAGTAAATCTTGGTTAGTCCCCAGTTTGGGACTGTTCTTGAACACCTAATCTCACTTAGGATGTAAGTGTATAATGTGTATTTGGTTTTCAAGAAAATTTCGACAGCATTTCTCCGTTTGTTCTCTAAGTACATATGTACTTAGAGAACAACGGGGAAATGCTGCCAAAATTTTCTTATAAACCCAATACACTTTATACACTTACTAGTGAGATTAGGTGTTCAAGAATGGGATAGGTGGTACACATTTATTATATATATGAATGACAACACATGTATTTGTTGGCCTAAAGTTTTAACCATGCAAAAACTCTAAGCTGTTAACCCTATACCCTAATCTTGTTGTAATATATACTTGTTTTCTCTTTGATCATAGAATGGATAGATTATGGATGTCCATTCGCAATCGCTGCACCCCAGAGTTTATTTTTGGGCTTGACCAGTTTATTAGATTTGCCGAGGAACATAGGAAACAACCTGGAGATAGGTTCTACTGTCCATGTAGGCATTGCGGTAACAACTTGAAAGTCAGCACTGGTGACAAAATCAAAAGTCATGTCATGTGCAACGGGATTATACAATGCTATACATAATGGCATTGGCATGGAGAGATTTCAAACCTGAAACTAGTGGATTTTGATAGCAGTGCTTGTATGGAAGAAGAAATTACCTCCGATGACATAGATGTGAATGAACCAATTCCAATAGACATTGTTGATGCGATGCTGGATAGTTGTGGGGTAGAGCACACTGATCCACCTCCCATTTTTAGAAACATTGTGCATGATGTTGAGATATCGTTATACACAGGTTGTACTAAGTTTATGAAGCTTAGCGCTATGTTGAGATTGTATAAGATGAAAGCTAACAATAGATGGAGCGACAAAAGCTTCACGTCATTGTTGTCTTTGTTGAAAGAAATGCTTCATGAAGGAAACGAGCTGCCAATCTCAACATACTAGGTAAAGAAATTGTTGTGCCCAATGGGAATGGATGCCAAGAAGATACACGCATGCCCAAATGATTGTGTATTATTTCAAAAGGACTATGTGGATTTGAAAGATTGTCCAAAATGTGGTGTATCACGGTATAAATTGACGACTTTGGGGGAGTCCAAAACTAGTTCTCCTGCCAAGGTGATGTGGTATCTACCTATAATATCACGGTTTCAATGCTTGTTTGCCAATACGATAGATGCAAAGAATTTGAGGTGGCATGCAGATGTTAAGAAAAATAATGATGGGATCCTACGACATGCGTCTGATTCCCGACAGTGGAAGAAGATTGATCTATTGTACCATGAATTTGGTGAAGAAGTTAGGAATCTAAGACTTGGGATTTGTACATATGGGATGAATCCGTACAGGACATTGAGCATCCAACATAGCACTTGGCTAGTCATACTTGTTATATACAATCTTCCTCCTTGCCTGTGTATGAAAAATAAGTATGTAATGTTGTCGTTGTTGATATCGGGCCCTAAACAACCTGGAAATGATATCGATGTTTATCTTGAACCTCTTATTGATGACTTAAAGAAACTCTGGGGTGAAGGTGTGATGACCTATGATGCTTCATGAAGAGAGACATTTCGTTTGCATGCTATGTTGTTTTGCACTATTAATGACTTTCCAGCATATGGGAATTTGTCTGGATATAGTATCAATGGAGCTAAAGCGTGTCCTATATGTGAAGAGAACACTGATTCAACAAGACTAAAACATGGCGGTAAGACTGTATATCTCGATCATCGAAGGTTTCTTACAAATTTCCATCTGTATCATAGGAAGCGCAAAGCATTCAATGGATTGAATGAGGAACGGAGTGCACCTAAACCTATACTAGGGGAGGTTGTTTATGAAAGAGTAAAAGACTTTGTCAATGAATTTGGTAAGAGATCACAATGTACTATGGCCGTGTGGCCACACAGAGTGACAAATCTTTATTCAAGAAGAAGTCAATATTTTGGGATCTTCCTTATTGGAGTTCTTTGACAGTCAGGCATTGTATCGATGTCATGCACGTTGAAAAAAATGTTTGTGATAGTGTCATTGGTACTTTGTTGAATATACCAGGTAAGACTAAAGATGGGATAAAATCCATACAGGACCTACGTGAAATGGGAATAAGGTCAGAATTAATAGAATTACGTGAAATGGGAAATCGGAGAACATACTTACCTCTCGCTTGTTACACATTGTCTAGAAAGGAGAATAAAGCTTTTTGTGAGTGTTTGGTAAATGTTAAGGTGCCACAGGGTTACTCATCCAACATCCGTAGATTGGTATCAATGAAAGATCTAAAGTTGATAGGTATTAAATCTCATGATTGTCACACTCTAATGCAACAAATATTTCCTGTGGCAATTCGATCTATATTGCTGAAGCATGTAAGGTTTGCAATCACCAGACTTTGTTTCTTTTTCAACAGTCTGTGCAGCAAAGTTATTGACCCTGATACTCTCGATAATTTGCAAAGAGAAGTGGTTGTTACCCTATGTCAGTTTGCGATGTATTTTCCTCCGTCGTTCTTTGATATCATGGTACATCTTGTTGTCAACTTGACTAGGGAAGTGAAAATGTTGGGACCAGTTTTCTTGCATTGGATGTATCCCTTTGAACGATACATGAGCGTTTTTAAAAGTGATGTTCGAAATTGTTATCGGTCTGAAGGGAGTATTATTGAGGGTTATGTGGCGAGAGAGGTTATTAATTTTTGCAATGACTTTCTCAGTGGTAATGAGACTCCTGGTAATGACAAGAATATTGAGGAGCAATTTGGCAAAGGAATTTTGGGATCACGGGTGAAAGTAATCAGTCGTGAGCAGTTGGAACAAGGTCACTTGTATATTTTACACAACATGGATGAAGTGAGTGTTTATGTCGAGGAACATACCAATTTCATCAAGAGACAATATCCTTGAGCCAATACAATGTGACTTGCTAGAGAGCATAACAAGACATTTATTAAGTGGTTTGAAGATAAAGTCTTACATCAACTATCCCAAACACCAGATGATATTACTAAAACTATCAAATGCCTCACCTTTAAACCAAAATTGAATGTTATGTCTTATGAAGGGTATGACATTAATGGATTCACATATTACACAAAGTGCCAAGATGATAAGAGTGTCGTCCAAAACAGTGGGGTCACCCTTCAAGCGTCGACTATGTTTTTTGCAAGTGCAAAGGATAAGAGTCCACGTGCAGCTAAAAATGTCATATTATGGTGTCATTGAAGACATATGGGAGTTTGACTACATAGATTTCAAAATTCCGCTCTTCAAACGTAATTGGGTTGATAACACCAAAAGAGTTATAGTGGATGAATTAGGTTTCACTTTAGTGAACTTTGAAAAGATTGGCGAGAAGGGTGAACCATTCATATTGGCATCACAGGAGAAACAAGTATTTTATATCGATGGTCCTACAAATGATAAATGGTCAGTTGTTCTTCATGGTAAAAGACAGTTCATTGACGATCCTATAGATGAAGAAGAGTACTATGATAAGTATGATGACTCCAGTCCATTCTCAGTTGGGTTGCCAACACCAACAAATATTGAAGCTAATGATGACTTGTATGTGCACGGAGATCACAATGAATGATTGTTAATTGATAAAAATTCACAATATTAGAGGCATGTTTATATTTTTTATATGTTTTATTTTTCTGAATGTGAACTTTACAATGTGAATTACTTTACAATGTGAACTTTACAATGTGAATTACTTTACAATGTGAATGTGAACTTTACAATGTGATCTTTACAATGTGAATTACTTTACAATGTGAACTTTATAATGTGAATGTGAACTTTCAGATGGCTGAGCATTCTCCTGATGATCGTGCTGATGATTACCGTGAGGGTGAGGACATCAATGCGTCACCTCACAATGTAAGTTTTAAAAATATATCATATATTTATATCTACATGTCCATTTATAGTTATATATTGTAAGTGTGTTTATTTTGTCAAATCTTAGGTTGATGATGCACATGTACCCTCTGAAGCACTTGAGGCACTTGATGAGCAGCACCAAAACGTTGAAAAGAGAAGGGGCATCACTATGATGAAGAAGTTAATAGCACAAAGGGGCAATGGACCCAAACTTGTTGTGGATTTTGATAATGCAGGAAATGAAATTGGAGTGAATTGCAATTCATTTGTTTCATATCTTGGGTATGTTACTCATAGACATTGTGGTTGTAAGATAGATTCTTGGCATAAAGTTCCTAAGGGGAAGAAAGATGTAATATGGAAGGATTTATGCGTGAGTTATTATTAATTTTCAATTCTATTTTGTAGATTACTAATTTTTTGGATACTAGTTAATAACAATTCTATTTTGCAGAGTATATTTGAATTGGATGAAAAGCTACATCGTAAATGCATGATGCAACGTTGTGGGAGAGTCCTAAGGAACTATAGAACAAATCTCACCTGAGAATACATAAAAGAAGGTGACAAGAGGAAGAAGACAGCCACTGAACAGTGGAACTTCCTGGACAAAGAAGAATGGGATGCGTTTGTTGCTTCAAGAAAAACTGATGAATTCAAGGTATTAGGTGTCACTCCCAAAATAATTAATATACGTTGTATTCAACTATTCAAGATTAACATTTAGTGTTACTAACCAAATCATTAATGTGCATACTAACTAGGCCCTCAGTGAGGCGCAAAGAGCAAGGCGTGCACTAAATGTGCATGACCACACAATGGGTCCAAAGGGGTATGCAGGCATTCGCCAAGGACTACAGGTTGAGTCTACTGCTCAGTCTACTGCTACTTAGGAGTCCTCTACTATAGGTACCACACCTCTGCCTCGCCATGATGTCTGGATAGCTGGGAGGCAAAATAAGAAGGGAGAAATAAGGAAGCCCGCAACTGCTGAGGCGACTGCAAAAATGATAAAATACAACTCTTAGAGCAATCGTTCAAATATTGATTATTTGTGGTGTTTACTTAATTACAATTTTTTTTGGCGATTAGCGGGAGCTGCACGAGCTGAGGGAACAAGGCAAGTTCATCCCTGAGGGCACAAGGGATGAATTAATAGTTGCTCTGGGTAACCCAGAGCATCTTGGATGTGTTAGGGCTGCAGGCACTGGTGTGGGCATCAAAGCATTCTTTGGGCCATCCCAGCACAAACGTGTCCCAAAAGTGGGACTTTCACAAGAAGAGGTAACCTATTATTTCTTTATAATGTTACTATAAAAGAGAATTCAATAATCAGATGCTAACATTTCTTTTATCCATGTATAGGTAGATAAGATAGTTGATAGGAAACTCGAAGAAGCAATGAGCAAATGGCAGGCATCTCTGACTGCCACTCAGCAGACAGTACCTATGGCGTCCTGCTCTACTCCTACTGCAGAGGTTGGGAGTAATCATGTAGACCCACCACCTAGCACATCCGTTGTAAGTATTTTTATGACATAGTAACTAGTCTTTTCAAGATGATATGTTTTCAAGATGATATGTTTTCAAGATGATATGTATATATGTATATAACATTCTTTACACAAAAATTTGTAGGGGTTGAAGCCATGCCGTCTAAAAACTAAAGAATTTGTCGTTGCAGAGGCGTCGACTTACCCATCCCTACCAGGGGAAATGTTTCATGGGTCTCCATTACTAGCTGGTTGGGTTCGTGTGAGCCCAGTACGTATATTCCCCAATTAGATGGATCTTCTATTGTCATATGCCCACCTAGATTGTGAAACGCTTGGTGAGGCAGAAGGCGGAGTGATATTGTGGCCAAAAGTGGATGTCCTCTATACTGAAACTGTATGGTAAATTTACATTACGTTAAATTGTTTGTGTGTATATGATGTCAATTGATCTAAAATTTATATATATATATATATATATATATATATATATATATATATATATATACAGGTTAAAAAGAAGACACCCAGAGCATCTAGGCCTCCACCTCCACCTCCTACATTACCAAGTTGGGTTCCACAAGACCTACTTGTCCCGTTAGGTCCTAATTATAGGGGTATGGCAATATGGTTAGGCGAACATGATATAAATTGCCATATAATTGTTTCTATAGATGTGGATGTTGCAGGTCAATCATACGAAAGCAGACTATTTATACAAGATATTTTGGAGTTGTTTCGATATGACTAGCTGAATACATCTGTGATAGAGCTATGGATAAGGTGAGATCTTCTTTATACATCCATATACCTTGTGTAGGATCTGGTGATCTAGTTTCTTATTTATTAATGTATACGTAATACATGTTTTGCAGCTACTTAGACAAGATATGTGCAGATTTTTCATTCAAACATGTAGGATTTTTATTCCATCTTTAATTAGTCTAGTAGCTAAAGACCCTCTACTAGTTCAACTATACTACTCTGATGCTTTTACAAATTTTGCTCAAAATAAGAAGACGTTGATAATAGCTCCATTCAATGTGGAGTAAGTACTACTTTGCTTATAATTTGGACTTAAGAAAATTACATTTTTATTGTGGATTTTGAGTTATTAATTTTTAACTTTTTTACCTCTAGTGGTATGCATTGGGAGTTACTAGTTATTGTCCCCGAGACGTTCACTGTCTATTATCTAGATCCTAAGTGGACTAAATTGAATTCAAAATATGGACACAAAATGAAAATGGCATTATTCCGGTGAGAAATATTTCATTTTCATATCTGTTAACATATGTTATTACATTACTATTTAATTATGCAATGTATTGTATTATATTAACATGTAGGGGTTTAGATGAGTTCAAAAAGGTTGGAGGAAAGGTCCCCGGGAAAAAGAACCAACCAATAATTTGGAAGAATGTGGAAGTAAGTTCCTTACTGCAATGTATATATTATTTATGTGAACAGTGCTTAATTAGTTGTATTTTTTAATATTTTGCATGTTTCAATTTATAGTGTGCTACACAAGACAAAGGATGGGCATGTGCATACTATGTGATGCGATTTATGTACATGATTATCAAAAATGCCGCAGTGGACATCGATACCATTCCTAAGGTATTATATATAGTCTCATTAGATAATATGAAATATATCAATCTTATTTATATATTATTAATTATATATACATCATTCTCTTTGTAGGTGTTTAAAACTGACCACACTACAGGAAAGGCCTTACCAGATGTACATGCTCCCTATACGACGGAAGAATTAAATGATGTAAGAGAAGAATGGGCAACAGCCATACAAGTAGTGGGGGTTTTAACATATAATTGGGATGTTGATAGCGAATAATGACTAAAGAATGATATTTTGTAAATGAATTTCTGAATTATAATATGTGTGAATGTTTCTACATGTGTATGAATGTTTATACATGTGTGATTGTGAAAATGAATGAAACTGTTGGCTGCTATATGAATGTTTCTACATGTGTGAATGTGAAAATGAATGGAACTGCAAATTTCTACATGAATGTTTCTACATGTGTGAAAATCGAATGGAACTATAGGTTGCTAAATGTGTGAAAATTAATGTTATTAATTTTGCAGGTTTATGGCCTGTTGTTGGCTGATATCAATGGATGTCATAAAACCTACAGTTCATAACTGAGCTGCAGGTTTCTCATCCTGCGACCAGCCACAACAGGCCTGCAGACTAATAAGAAGAAAAAAACATGAAATAGGCGTCGGTTATTTATTTAAAACTGATGACAAATGATTACAGCGTCAGATAAACAATTATAACCGACGCCTAATGCATGTGATGTGGTGTCGGTTATCAATAATGAACCGACACTTATGGTTCTGGCATCGATTTCCCTACTAGTAACTGACGTCGATTTCCCAAATGAGGCCAGGCACCACGCCCGTGCTAGCCAGCATGGTCGTGGTAGCAGGCCAGACACCACGGCCGTGCTGGCCACCTCAGTCGTGGAAGCGGACCAGACACTACGGTCGTGGTAGCGGGCCAGACAACACGGTCATGTTGGCCAGCACGATCGTGGCAGTGGGTGATATGGTGTCAATTATCACTAATAAATTGACGTTGATAATGCCCAAGATGGCGCCCTTTCTGTGGCATGAAGGTTTATGACGTCGGTTTCATAGCTAATAACCGACGCCTATACCCCCTGCTGGCGCGTTTTCGGTGGCGCGCGAAGGGTTGTGGCATCGGTTTGAGAACTGACGCCTAATGGTTGGCCTTTTAGCGGTGCCCACATAGGTGTCACATTAAAACCGACACTAAAGTCCTTAAATAACTAACACTAAAGGTCGGTTTTGTACTAGTGTATTTGGTCGAGTTTCAATAAAGATAACTCGACGGATCCACTAATCGACAAAGCTAATTTTCAAATTGTTGGTTGAGTTTATCCTGGGAAACTCGATCGATTAGTCAAAATCAATTTTAGTCAGTGAGTCAGTCAAGTTCTATGAGTGTACAACTCGACCAGATGATCTATTTCCAAAAATCTATGATTGGTCGGTCGAGATCCAAACTCGACCGACAGAGTTGTTGTGACAAATTTTTTTAAATGATTTTTGAGTGTCAAACGTTGAAATTAAGTGTCCCTTATTTTTTATCATCTTAGTTACAAGTCATATCATAAATACAAATGATTATAAAATTATTCTAAGGTGGTTTGGAGTGATTTCCCAAAAAGCACATTTACATTGCTTTTGACTTGAACTTGGACGAGCTAGGGCTTGTGTAATTTGATCCTTTTCATGTACAGCCTGAAATCAGTCTTAAAAAAACATATTCGATAAATATGAATGGAATGGTTAAGTCATAATCAAAATATGGACAATGTATAACTCTCAAGTCAACATTCTCCCTCTTTTTGATAATGAAAAACCATTCCTCAACATATTGAAGAGGATATGTAAAGTTATATCTTAGCCTTGTGAATTGTAAGAGGATTCATAATTTTAACGATGTGAATTGCTCCCCCTCAATCTATGCTCACTCTTACCTGCATAGTTAGTATTTCTACACAAATGGTCCTTTAGAAATTCACATGATAAAGCATATATTTATACAAGAGAAGGATCACATATGCAATAAAAGCAATATGGTTGAGGTTAAAGACATTTGAACTTCTCTCCCCCTTTTGGCATTATCAAAAAGTAACGGGGGTATAAGAGCATAAAAATGGGTCTTCTCCAAGTACAACCAAAAACATACAACCACAAGATAAAACATGCAACCTCATAACACACATCAAACAGAGATGAGAGAGATACAAGCAAGCTATGTCATAATTAAAATATGGATGACATACCATGAACTCATGAGATATTGTCAACCAGAGAGTAAGAGTACATATGATTAAGATTACAACACATGAGCATGTTCTTAAAGTAGCTACAAGCCAAAATGATAAAAACAACATGATGATAGAAATAGTACATCTCAGATAATGTGCCCAGATATTTTTAGTATAAAATAGTCTAGAAAGATATATATGATCAACATCTAAAGAATAAAAACTAAAACATCTAAATGTCTAGGCTATCTAAGTCCAGAGGGTCATCATCATCGACATCATCATCAGAAGCTTTAGGCTCATATTCATCATCTCTGCCTGAAGGTACAACAGAGGTAGCAACTTCACCTTCATCACCAGATGCACCATCAAAGCAATCATTAGAACCATCAAAACCATCCTCGTCATCATCCTTAGATGCCTCTTTATTAGCAGCAACAACTTCCTCATCAACATGGTTTGCCATCTCCTCATCGGTAGAAGGACCGAAACCACAACCAGGCCACATGGCATTCTGCTCAGCCCAAAACATACTGAGTTCATGCAACTCCTAGGCTGGAGGAAAAGTGGGAGCAGAGGTGCCAAGTCCTACAAGCAAGGTAGCTATAGGACTGATAGGGAGAGGTAGCACTCCAGGGTTAGATCCACCAATAACAGAGGGTGTAGCAGTGAAAGCAGCAAGTGGAGGGGCAGTATAGAAGTGATTATATGCATAGGATGCATAATCACCACCTAGGTAGGGTTGGTAGGCAGGATAAGGATGGGCACATGATAGGTTCATGGTAGGCATGATAGTTTTGACATCCTGATTCAATGCTCCTGAACCTAAAGGTTGTACACCTGCTAATGCATCATATAACCCATGAGTGTTTCATTTGATACATTAAATGAGGTGTGGGTAGGTTGGGATGACTGAGGAGGTAGAGGTTCCTGGGTGGCGGTGGAGACTCTAGGTGTGGTATAAGAGGATGGAGGCAAGCTTTTCTTAATTGTGGTCATATTTATACATACTCCTTTTTGAGCATGTTTGTAATGAAGATCATGAAACAGAGACTTTCCAGTGGCTGATTGAGATAGAACACATATCAGGGATGGGTAGGGTGGGTACCTCGGGTGTTCTTCCCAGAGTCAAAGCAGGTCATGTGGTGGAGAACATATCTAGACTACTTGAATCTGATGTTCTTCATGATACAAAACATAATCACTGCAGTATTCTCTACAATTTCAATTTTATTTTTCTTGGGGTGAATATTGCAGTTGACTACCAGAGCGAGAATGCAATTTTTCATGTCTAAGGCAAAGGAGGGAAGGGTGGACTTCTTCCTATAGGGAAACTGAGGCTTCTTTAAGAATTTATGTATGTCAGGGAAAGAAATATCATATTACTTATAGAAGGCCTCAGGGTCTAAGAGGTAAAAATACTCAAGGTAATCCTTCCTCCATGTGTTGGTTACCTTAGTACCAAAGAAAAAGATATTCAAGGTATCCTCTGAGATTTGGAACTTTTTACCGGCAATCATGGAAGCAAGAATGACTTGAGTATTTTGTGGGGGTATAAGAGTGTCATAATTCCATGACAAATTTGCATAGAATTCGTGAATTGCCTTAGTGCTTGTGATGGAGTTGTTATAGCACTAGAATTCAACACTCATGGTTGATAGGTAGTGGTCATACAACAACTCATCTATGTAATATATGACCTTTTGTCTACGCATATGAGGCTCAAACAAGGCATGAAAGGGAAAGGGTTTTGATAACACCAAATTTTGTGATGTTTTTGGCCCTTATTTCGCTGTCAAATATCCCCTTTTAAACTATTTTCCTCTCCTTTTTATCATGTTTTTGAATAAACAGGCCACGCTATGCTCTTAACTCAATTTTAGCATCTTTTGTAGAGTTTTCCTCATTTTTCGACTCATTTATCAGCAAAAAGGCCCGTCCCGGCCCATGAACGTGTTCTACCTGCATCGGCCCTCCTACCAGCCGGCCGACACACTCACTGCCCAACATATGGCAGCACAATACACTATCGCGTGACACGAGGGTGCCGTCCAAGGAGGATCTTACGGGCGATACGCCACTTACCCGACATGGAGTTGTACTCGCCATGACTACTAAAGTGCGTCGCACGATACAAGCCACCCACCGACATGCGCCCACTCGTCACAACACCCGACACACTTACAGCCCGACACCCTTGTGCCGGACGACACACATATCGAGCATCCCTGAATCCGTAATGATAGAGCTGATGGAGAACATGTGGTGCCCGGAGAACCACGACTTCTCCCAATTGTTGCCTATAAATAGCAGCTATAGGACTCCGATGGGACGTGTCGGAATTTCACGAAAGCTAACTTGGGAAAGCACCTGGAGCTAGCGTGTCGCATCTCAGAGGTGCACCAGGTGATACTAGGTGAGCACTTCTCCGACCCGAGAGGGCGGGAATAGTTCACTTAGAATCCACCCCGATCACCGCAGCAGCCCGATATCGACCAACAAGGGCACCCGATACGAGTAACCTGACACCCTAAGCAGTCTCTAGTCCGATACGAATCACCTGTCACGGTGTGTCGCCCGAGAGGGTGGCACCCCGTCACGACCGTATTGAACGAGAGCACTTTGGCCGGTACGTTTGCCCGTCATGGCCTATTGACTGATAGGGAGTGCCGCCCGACACAGGTGTATCGGGCAGAGCTCCAAACCGGTATCGGGATGGGGGAATCTTAGGGATCTGCTGCTGCGTGTCGCTCTTCTAGATCAAGGAGTCGATACTTATTTTTTTCAGTCATTACTTTCTTTACTTACGCAATGTAACCAAACCCCTTTTATATAATGATTATGCTAGTGGAATCAGAGGAGCTTTAAATATCTGTTGCTTTATGTTTGGCCCCTTTTTGTTGGATGATTGCTTTGTTTAGCATTTGAACTCTAGCTTGTATGCTTGGACCATGTTTTGACTAGCTATCGAACCGTGTTTCCCGTTGTAGCAATCTCGAGAGAGGTGTTGTGGCTCTAGTGTTTGGTCCAATCAGGGAGTACGAGAGTACCCAGGATCGGAGTTGCTTCAGTTACCTTTCTACTCTAACCCAAGTCCAACAACCTTGAGAGAGGGCGTTGGTGCTAAGTTAGAGTTACCCTCTTTGAGAGAAGGGGTAATGGATATTCTTATTGCCGCCTGTTTTACCGAAGTTTCCTCCTTCATTCCTTACCGAAGCGATAGTTTTATCTCCTCTGGTTCTATTGCACAAAAAACCCCTAAAAACCGATAAACACTTAAAACCTTAATTTCTCCTTATAACTCCAGTTGGAGATAGTTCCCTTTTATTTTATCGATCTTCGCCTGTTGTTCCTATTGGGAACTTTATCCTCACCTTGCTTTTACCGGAGTGTAATGTGTTGATTCCGAGTTCTTAACACCGCCACCCTTGTCCCTGTGGTTTGACCCCGATTGCTACTTCGGACCCCATCATCATTGCGGGGGCCTAAGAGTCGGGTAATTTAAAAGTCCGACTACTTCAAATCCGCTCCTTTTGGACACGCGATTTAGGCCAGTCAACTTTTTGGTGCCGTTGTCGGGGACAAGACAAAATGGTACTGTTGACGAACCTGAGTCCACTAACTACACTCCTGTGCCTCAAGCTTAGAAATGATCTTGACATCACTTTCTTTTTCCCTTTTGATCTTCTAACCTAAAATGAGTATAGAGTAGTTCGTATTATTAATACAAGTCTTCTAACTTGGTTATACGTGCTATTCAGGTACTCAGGAAGGAAGCATTCTGCTCATTTGAGCACCGACATCACTAGACATGCCACCTCACGTTGAACCACCTTTTTCAGAGGGTGAGCAACACGCGAGAGTTAGACCTCACTCGCCTCCGTATGAAGACAATGACCGTTATGATGGCAACCCTCAACATGAAGATCCTGAAACAGAAAAATTCGAGGATGACCATCGCCATGAGAGACGTCGTCATCACCGAAGACGCAGAAGAAATCCACATAACCAGGAGCAGAACCAGGGAGACAATGACAGTGAAGATTCTAATGAAGAAGAAAAGACCCTCAGGGAGTTAGCTGCCACAAAGGCCAATAATTCAAGATGTCATGTTGTCATCCCAAGGTTCAATGCAACCAACTTTGAGCTAAAACCATCTATCATCTCTATGATCCAGAACAAGAGCTTCAGAGGGAATTCAAAGAATGATAACCCTTACCATCATCTAGATGCTTTTAAAAACATCTGTGATACCATTAAAATGCAGGGAGTCCCACAGGAGGTGATTTATTGTAAGGGTTTCATCTTCTCTTTAGAAGACAAGGCCCTATCCTGGTACCTCGGGCTGCCGCATCAAGCTCTGAACGGATGGAATGCGCTGGCGGATGCTTTTGTGAACAAGTTTTACCCTACGGAGAAAACCGTCAGGAATAGACAGAGGATCACGTCTTTCATGCAAAAGCCGAATGAGAATCTACATGAAGCCTGGGAACGATATCAAGAATATCAGAGGGACTGTCCCCACCACAACTACAAGAAGGGTTTCTTTATAACCACCTTCTACAATGGTCTGACCCCTGAGGAAAGGGTTTCGCTGAATGTAGCTGCAGGCAGCGACTTTTTAGGGAAGAAGCCCAGCAGATCCAAAAAGATCATCGAGAACATGGCCGAGTTACAAGCCGGCACCGACTACGACAGATCTAATAGAGGATATGCTAAGAAGGTTGTTAGCGAAGGGCCCTCGGTCGAATCCAAAGCTCTGGAGGCTATCACCACTCAAATCCAGAAGATAGCCACTGATGTCAGACAATTGAAAGAATCGGGTGGAAAAGGGAAGAAACAAGTTGAGAAAGTCATGAAATGTGTCACCTGCAGAGAAGGTGGACACGGGGTTGATAACTATGTTTACACCTGACTTGATGAGTCAACTGAAAGTGAATCTGAGGTAGAGGAAGCCGAGAACGTCTCTTTTGTCAACTTCAAGAGACCGGATCACCCTGGTTGTAACTACGGCAACAAGGATGCGGCCGAAAACTTGCATCAACTAAATAGCCCCACCAAGCAACCCCAAGGTTTTGAGAAAAGAGGGGACAAGGTCAGTTCACCAGAACTACCTCTTTTCAATCGAACAAGGTAAACTTCCAAGGACAAGGAAAGTACCAAAGTCGGCAAGCGGCTAACCCTAGTCACAACCAGGGTCAAGCTAAGGAGCAAAGTCAAGACAAGAGTTTGAACCAACCAGATTTGGTGGGTCAATTGTTTGATTTTGTCAAAAGATAAGATACTATCAACAACCAGCTGGCGCAAAGTGCGATGTCAAATTCAGGAGTTCTGAACACGATGCAGGTTCAGATGGTGGACATGCAGACACACCAACACCAAATCGATCAGCAGTTGACCCAGATGGCCGAGTTAATAAAGAATCCCTCGGGTAAGATACCCTCTAACACCGAATCTACTAAAATGGCAGTGCTGAGATCAGGGAAGACAGTAGGATGCCCTGAAGAAGCCATGCCCGAGGAACCTGAATCGAGGACTGCGACTGATAATCCCGCAGAAGAAAACAATCAACAAGCTCATGTCAGGGAACCAGAACCAAGATCCATTGAGGAACTGTTTGGTAAGAGAAGTCCTTACTCTCCCAAGTTGCCTTTCCCTTACAAACTGATAAAGGCACATCTTAAAAAGCGTTACGAGAAGTTTATGGAATCAGTAAAGAAGATTCACCTCGAAGTACATTTTCTGGACGCTTTAGAGGAAATGTCGACCTACGCTAAGTTTTTCAAAGATTTGATCACCAAGAAGAAACGAGGAGGAAGAATCGGACTGTGCATCTAGCTAGTATGTCTTCTGCTTTTGTCAAAGCAGATTTACCCAACAAAAATAAAGATCCAGGGGTTTCACCATTCCTTTCGCCATTGGAGATAATGTCGAACGAAAAGGTCTTGCTAATTTAGGGGCTAGCATCAGCCTTATGCCCCTTAGCCTCGCGCAGTGCTTAGGTTTGACTGATATGGCCAATACCAACATGAGGATTGAATTGGCGGACCATACCTTCAAAAGACATGTAGGTGTTGTTGAGGATGTATCGATCCAAGTGGGAAGTTTCTTCATTCCTTATGACATCGTGGTCATTGATACAGTGGAGGACCCTGGCTGTCCTATCATCTTTGGACGCCCTTTCTTGGCTACAGGAAGGGCGTTGATTGATGTTGTTGAGGGAATAATCACTCTAAGGGTCGGAAACGATCACTTAGACTTCAAAGTAAAGGATGCGATGAAAGGGCCATCCCTGTTAGAGTCTGCTTGCTTTGCAGAAAGCTAAAACCAGTTTTGTGAAGAGGTGGAAGAAGATATCCTAATGGTAGACCCTCTTCTAAGAGCAATAAGCAATCAAGAGTCTGATTCTGAAAATCCAGAAGTTGTCAAGTTTCTCAACTATCTTAATCAGTCTGATGAAGATCTGAGCGACGAGGAAGAGGTAATAGAAATAGTTAAGTTTGCCTCTCTAGAGGAGGTGCCAGAAGAAAAGGCACCCAAGGCTAAACCTGAGTTGAAGCAGCTACATGAAGGGTTAAGGTGTGAATTTCTAGATTAAGAGGAGAGAAATCCTATCATCTTTAATGCCCATCTTACGAAAGATCAATTGGACAAACTTCTTGAGAAGTTAAGACTCCACAGGCAGGCTATAGGATACTCGGTAGAGGATATCAAAGGCCTTAGCCCTGCATTATGTATGCATCGCATTAATTTGGAAAAGTCTGCTAAACCTTTGGATCAACCTTAGAGAAAATTGAACCAGATGCTAAAAGAAGTTGTGAAGAAAAAAGTAATCAAACTAAGGGATGCTGGGATCATTAACCCGATCAGTGACAGTAACTGGGTGAGCCTGATCCACGTAGTACCAAAGAAAGGAGTTATAACAATAGTTAAAGGAGATAAAGGTGATGAAGTGGCGGTTCAGACCGTCACGGGATGGAGGATGTGTATTGACTACCGAAAACTGAACCAAGCCACAAAAAAAGATCATTATCTGCTTCCTTTCATTGATCAAGTTCTTGATAGATTAGTACATCATGACTATTTCTATTTTCTGGATGGTTTTTTAGGGTTTTATCAAGTCCCCATCTTACCAGATGACCAGGAGAAAACTACTTTTACTTGTCTCTATGGGACTTACGCCTTCAAAAGAATGCCTTTCGGCCTGTGCAATGCTCCTGTAACCTTTCAGCGTTGCATGATATCGATGTTCTCAGATTTTCTAGAGGATATTGTGGAAGTTTTCATGGATGACTTTTCTATCTATGGAAAGGACTTCGATGCCTGCCTGAAAAACCTATCCCTGGTCTTGCAACACTGCGAGGAGAAGAGTTTGGTAATGAACTGGGAGAAGTGCCACTTTATGGTACGAGAAGGCATTGTGTTAGGCATAAAGTCTCGAGGCGCGGCATCGAGGTAGATGTTAGCAAGATTGAAGCCATATCTAAACTTCCTCCACAGAAGTTTGTAACAGGAGTGAGGAGTTTCCTCGGGCACACCAGATACTATCGAAGATTTATGAAACTTCTCAAAGATCTCAAAACCGTTGTCCAACCTTCTGGTAAAGGATATTGAATTCAATTTCTCTTACGATTATCTAATTGCTTTTCAGGCCTTAAAGGATGCCCTTATCTCACCGCCTATCCTTCAAGCTCCAGACTGGGAGCTACCTTTCGAGCTTATGTGTGACACCAGTGACTACGTTGTAGGAGCAGTCCTGGGACAGAAAAAGGACAAAAGGCACCATGTAATTTGCTACGCCAGTCGTACTCTGGATGAAGCTCAGGTGAATTATACGACTACAAAAAAGGAGATGCTCGTGATAGTCTTCACTTTCGACAAGTTCATATCTTATCTTATCGGAGCAAAGGTGAAGGTCTACACAGACCATGGGGCAATAAGATATTTCATGCAGAAGAAGGATACCAAGCCCAGGCTGTTGAGGTGGGCTTTATTACTATAAGAGTTCGACCACGAGATCATTGATAAGAAGGGTGCGGAGAATGTAACCGTCAACCACTTATCAAGGATCATGGTGGAAAGGCAGAAGGAACCACCTATTGACGACAACTATGCTGACGAAGCTTTGCTGATGGTTGAAACCAAAGATGAGAATTTACCTTGGTTTGCAGATATTTGTAATTATCTTGCATGCAGAGAGTTGCCTCTTGATATAACCTATAATCAAAAGAAGAAGCTCTTTGCGGATATAAAGAACTATTACTGGGACGATCCTCTCCTCTTTAGAAGGTGCGCAGATAACCTATACAGAAGATGTATCCCCGAAGAAGAGGTCCCAAACATTCTAAAAGAATGTCATGCCTCTCCATATGGAGGACACCTGGGGAGTGAAAGGACCGCCGCCAAAGTGCTTCAATCAGGTTTTTACTAGCCCTCCTTGTTCAAAGATGCTGCAAATTATGTAAGGGTTTGTAAAGAATGCCAATCGACAGGAAACATTGGAAGAAGAAATGAGATGCCTATGGCCAATTAGGTCGAAGTCGAGATATTTTATGTATGGGGAATTGACTACATGGGTCTGTTTCCCCCATCAAAAGGATATCAGTACATTCTAGTGGTAGTGGATTATGTGTCTAAATGGGTGGAAGCTATTACCACCCAAACGTGCGACTCTAAATTAGTGATCAAGTTGTTTGAGAAGACTATCTTCCCTCGTTTCGGAGTACCTCATACTATAATAAGCGACAGTGGATCGCATTTCAGAGAAAAAACAGTTTGAAGCGCTCCTGCGAAAGTATGGAGTTAAACATAAGGTCGCTACGCCCTACCACCCACAAACTTCTGGGCAGGTAGAGGTTTCGAATAGACAGATTAAGTAGATTTTAGAGAAGACTGTCAATCGTACGAGGAAAGATTGGTCGATAAAGTTTGACGACGCACTTTGGGCCTACATAACTGCATATAAAGCACCCATTGGAACTACCCCTTACAAATTGATTTATGGGAAATCCTGTCATCTACCCTTAGAGCTTGAACACAAGGCCCTTTGGGCGATTAAGTTCTTGAATATGGATATGGAGAAGGCAGGAGAGAAGAGATGTCTTCAGTTACAGGAACTCGAAGAGTTGAAAATGCATGCCTATGAGAATGCAAGGATCTATAAGCAGAGGACCAAGGTGTGGCATGATGCCCACCTGAGGAAGAAGGATGTAAGTGAAGGTGACAAAGTTTTATTATTTAAATCTTCCATTCATCTTTTTCCAGGTAAGCTGCAAACAAGGTGGTCCAGACCCTTCATCGTAGCAAAGATATACCCGTCCGGGATGATGGAGCTGTATGATAAAGATGATCCATCCAAAGTTTTTCAAGTGAACGGGCACAGGGTAAAAAGGTTCTATGAAGACAAAGCATTTGTGAGAAGGACAGAGATCAATTTGCAAGATGTGGAAACAGCTAAAGGCAAAAAGTGAAGGATCTGGAGCTATCGAGCTGACGACGCTAACTACAGCGCTCCTCGAGAGGCAGCCCGAGTTTTACTTTTCTTAGAATAGGACGTTATTTCCTTTCCTGCAAGAAAAACATTATGAACATTATGATTGTAATAAGGCCCGAGTCAGTGCATGCGTCACATGCCCTGACTCTTCTATTTTATGGGCCACTGCTCTATTTTATGAGCATTGATGAGTAATACTATCTGAGGCTGGGAACTTCACCTTACGCCAATGATGTTTTACCCATCAATTGCTTTTTCCTTCGCTTTATTTTTGGTTTTTCATCAAATTTCTTGTTCTAAAGCCTTGTATAGGGCAATGATATCTTGTTCCCTGACCGTATCAGGCAAAAAGACTCAGGCGGCACACAAGACATGCCCGTATCGGGTGATATCGTATCGAGCATCGCATTTTAGCCATGAGTCGTGTCGAATGATACGCCTGAGCGGCGAGCACCCGTGTCAGGCGGCATGAGTAATTACCCTTGATTAGACGGATGGGACTGCTCATCTCGAGAATGATTTGTCTCGTCGGCTGACACGCGCCCCTATTTTACCCGTTTTACCCCTGACTTGGATTGCTATATATAGTACAGAGGTTTAACTGTGTCGAGCTATTGCATTTACTTTTCACCTACTCCCGTATCGTGCTGTAACTTCTCTCGTTGCTCTCATGTCGTGCAATCTTGCTTCTGCTCTCGTATCATGTAAGATAACTTAAGATAGCAAAGGTATAGCCCGACAGCCATATCATTTTTCTTGTCCGACACGACTCTCATGTCACACACCATCGTATCGGACTTACAACTTTAGTTGATTTCCTTGTATCGCTCGACACATGTGTCGCGCGACACATATTTGATGTGTGTTTGCCTGATACCTTATACCGGGCAAAACCCGTGTCGCCTAGCCTTTCATCACTTTGTTTGTTTCTGTTGTCGGGCGACACAATTTCCGTCAGAACGACCCTATCGGGCACCTCTCATCACGTAGCTGTGTCACCCGACACGCCTTGAACATGAAGCGTATCGAGCACTGGCTATGTCGCCCAGTCTTGTATCGCCCAGCGGCGGGAGACACCTTCTTAAGGACGGTCGTATCGGGCATGAGCCTATGGTGATTTTTGAAAGCTTCATATTGCGCGACATGAGCGTATCGGGCAAGCATGATATTGCTCAGTTTTGAAGCCCGATACGGATGTGTCAGGTAGCTCTTGTATCAGGCTGAACTTTTCTTATCGTTCAATCAGTTTTCTTTTAAACACCGATATCAACTTTAAGTTTTTACCTACCTAATATCGGAACATTCAGATGCTTAATGAACTTGTCTTATGATAACAAAAATGGCCCGAACAAAGCAAACTATCGTTCAAGTTGACAAACACAGTCGTAGGATCGACACCGAGGCCACAGCCGAAGCTACAGCAGTCGGGTAGAAACACCCAAATCCCGAGACAGTTGGGCCATTCACGGCTGAGAAGAGAGAAAGGGCGGAAGAAGTAACGGCCCCAACAACAGTTTCAACCACGGCGGAAGAACCCCTGGATCACACACCAGGCAGGTTCGTGCCTAGAGATAATGAGCATGGGCGTCGGTACTCAGGATTGGCAACAAAACTCTACAGGCCGAGCAGGTTCTGCCACCAGTCGTCCTTCGTTCAGCTAGGCATATTTGACAGACTCAAAAATGTCCTAGCTGCAGCAGGGCTGTGGAATATCTACTTCAGCCACTCTGCCTCCTACACTGAACTCACCAGGGAGTTCAAGTCATCTCTCTGCCGGGTACAGAATAGACCCGAAGAAATCGAAGAATACGGCAGAGCATACAGACTGTAGGGGCAGCTATACAACTCCGAGCACGTCATCTCTGAAAAGCTGCTCAACGAGATCTTCTCTTCCAGCGAGGAGGAGAAGGAACAACTTAACAACGGTGCAAAGATCATTGAAGGAGACATGTTCAACCCCATGGAGCTCTGGAGGAAGTTGACCGGTGAGTCATCATTCAAGCCGGGAAGCAAGGTGGCGGCGGTGCACTCCTGCTGCTAGAGAATAGTGCACAAGCTTGTGGCATGCCTGCTCTTCAGTAAGAACGAATCCAACAACGTCTACACCAAAGAACTCCATCTCATGTGGCACGTGAGGGAGGGTAGGGTGATCAACCTAGGGCACTTCTTGTTGAATAGGTTGCACCCAATAAAGGATGTCACCAAGGAGTATTGCATGGGTGGCATCATCAATTTGATTGCGGTTGGGTTAGGGTACCCACGGGAGCCGCGTAGTCTCTCAAGGACAAGGGGCGACGAGAAGATCGACCTCAAGTTCCTCATGAGAGCCAGAATCATCAAGAAGGAGGGGCGAAGCTACTTCTACAAATTCGCAAAAACAAGCACCCACTTTTCGCTTCCTAGTTGCGCCAACTACGACGCAGAAAAGCCGGTCTTCACCAGCGCAGAGATCAAAGTGGTGGCAGTCGAAGCCGCTTACGCCGCCACCACCAGTATACAAGAGAGGGCAGCTGCAAGAGGAGAACCAATTCCTCTTGACACTCGGTAGGACAAATCTTCCACAACTCCTGCTCAGTCGCCCACTGCTCCAGAGCCACCGACGACAGCAATTGATAGAGCTGTCGTCACTCCTACCATCCCAACTACGATCACGACAATATCTGCCATGGCTGAAAAAGAACCGGCAATCGTCGAGGTCACCGAGACAACCAGGGCAGAAACAACTATACAAGCCCTGAGGGAAACTGTCGCGGAAGAAACAGCTGCAGCTTCAGAATCTTCTGTGGTGCCCTTAGAGGCAGAAGAAGAAGCACAGCCGGGCGCCAATAATGGGGTGTTTGCCGAGATCCTCGAGATGGAGCTCGGAGTTGTACAACTTATGCCAACACCACCGTCGATGTCCCCCATATTAGTTGTAGAGGAGGTCGCTGACAATAGAGAAGTGGAGCAACATCCACCCACACCATGACCTTCTCCACCACAACAAGAGGGTGAGGCAGAAACAACCGCAAAAGTAATGACGCCTCACCCCGAAACATCCACCTCGCGAACAGTGCAGATCAACACTACCCCAAGTGAGGCAACACACTCGTTGGGTAGATCTTCACGTGGGAGGAGTGTCGCGAGGATGCGAGGGAGATCTACAGGAGCCCCTCTGTCGCTCAGACAGATGCTGGGAAACGAACTCAATAACTTGCGGGAGGTAATAGAAAACCACTCTGCTATTTTTTCTTCACTCACCCGTAAGTTTTCCATTTTCCAACAGAGGTTGAACAGCCAAGAGCAGCAACTGCTGACTCTAGTTGGTCTTCCTGGCCAACTAGAGGCACTCAACGCCACACTTCAGCAGACCTTCCAGTTCCTTGACGTGATCGAGGAGAGGCTGAACAGGGGGGATGACCATCTGCGCCCAAGGCAGCCAAGAAGGTCTCCGTCGCCTCATGGCTTGGGCTCTCAACCCTCCTCGTCAGCATCCTCATCAAGATCGTCATCCACTTCCCCCTCCAGCTGGCCATCCCCAACGCCCGAGGAAGGGACACCACAAAGGTCACCCAACAGAGCTCCAGCACGACAGGCGAGCTCCTGCGATCTGGAATAAGCAGCTCCCTCAGTCCCCTTAGACGAAGTTGAGGATGATAACGAAGCAATCAGTGTCGAGGAGGAATCTTTTGAAGAATCTGAGGGAGAAGGGGGGACATCTGTGGCGCAAATGAAAGACACCCCCCAGAGGAAGATGCTCAACGACAGATGATTTCTCTACACCGTCGGAGATACCTTCCTTTGAGATGGCCGACTTTGACAGAAGGGTCATCGGCTACCTGTCGATCAGGGACCAGAAGCTGCTGAACAAGATCCTGAGGTCGCAAACTGATGAAGAAGACGTCATCTGGAGCGACGACTACTTCTCCGTATGACGGGGAGCACTCATAAGCATATTCCACTCGCCAGCCATCGTCAGAAAGAAGTTGTTCAGGGTCCTACAAGGTGCAATAATAGAGAATATCAGCACCGGGACAGGTCGGAGAACAATATACAATGCCACCCCGACCTTGGCAAAAAGATTGATGATGAGAGTACTAGACTCAATCGCGGTGGCCAACATGCTGCGACACATCGAAGAGCATAACACAAACATCGTGTTGGCCCCATACAAGCACCGCAACATATGGTTCCTGTGTGTGGCAGACCTCCGGAACCACGACATCCATCTCCTCAGCTACTGCAACAAGGAGGTGCCACGCTCAGGTCTTATTTTCAGTCGCCCGAAGGACAAACATCTCAGGCTTCTACCGCTGCGTCTTCTACGAGCCATCAAGCAAGGAGTCCAATTTCATAGCGGCATTTGGAACTTCTTCTCTATCAGAGACTTCCCCATCCAATCAGAAGAGGGAAGTAGAAACAACATCTTTATCGTCTTGCGCGCCATGGAGCTACTCAACATATTTAGATACATAAGGCATCTCTAGGGCCAAAACTTCTACCAGCTCAGGAGCACCTACTCATTGTTGCTGATCAAAGACAGACGCTATTTCCAAGACGCAGGAGTACCAGAGAGGCTGCTGGACAGTGATCGAGCAGATGAATCTTTGCAACCCAGCAACACTCCAGAGAAAGAAGCTGAGATAGAAACAGACATCTACGGGGCAGGCATGCGGTTAGAAATCCTGTGGGAAGTACACGGAATCGAAGACCCTGCTTTGCCTGAAACATCAGAAGAAATGATCAACAACTTCAAACGTTTCTCGTGCTCTACGCTCACACAGGAGTAGGTCAATGAAGTTCTTCTAAAGTTAGCTGATTCTACCCCGACAGATGTTATCTATGAGGCAGGCCGTGTCATAGTCCCGGTTGACGACTTGAGAGACATGGTAAAAGAAGGAGGACATTTGGCGATATTTGTGGCAGCCGCCTACATCCATACACTACAGAAGAAGTTTGAACACGCATACATAGCTCATCCAATGATGTTCAATGACATCTGTCTTGCTGATGAATCAGGAGCGAAGCAATCCTTTCTGGCAGAGTTGCAGCGTAGGGTTCCACGCACAATCTTCTTACCCATACTGCACTACAACCACTGGACGCTCCTGACGATGTACACTCGCCAACGAGCAGGAATCTTCTACAACAACTCGAACATCAACAAAGATCATTCAGTGCAGTGTACATCGACGGCGTTGACTTCCCTCGAGCGCTTAGTATGAAAATACTACGACGAGGTGGCAGCGCTGATACAACCATTCCTGGAGACGGCAGTGAGCAAATGGCACGAGCTCCAATTCTGCCACCACAGTCCACAACAAATTCCTTTATCCAACGACTGTGGCATCTTCGTACTGGAATGGATATCGAATGAAGAGATGCCTGACCAGCTCCACCACATCAACTACCACAGCAAACAAGGAGAATATGTGTGGGAGCTTCTATCTGGCAAAGGCGCGCTCACCAGCTAACCCTCACTGAGTTAACATTACCCTACCTTATCTACTTCACAACTCTAGGACGAAGTGTGGAGTAAGTTTGGGGGGGTACTATGTACCAGTGAGGGAGGTATTAAAAAAAATCTTCAAACTTCACCCCTTTTTGTTCTTTTTTATCTTTTTCTATAACATGTGTACATATACATATACATGCTCATACAAAAATTTTGCTAAAAATTTTGCTTATTTCGTCTCCATACATATGTACAAAGACACTGCATAGTAAAAACATGATGCGACTTCTTGTCAGTTTGTTTTCGATGTGTCCAAAGAGGTATAGGTTTTGTTATGTCTTTTTGAAAATGCAGCCTCAAACAACAAAAGACTATGACTTTCCACGCCAAAAATTTCGAAAAATAATCTCGTGACAGCTAAAAGACGTGTATACGGAAGGAAAAAGCTGCCCAAACAACAAAAATTTTCTCTTATTTTCCCTTACCCAAAAAAATCCAAAAAAGAGAGAATATCCTTATGAGAGTGAATAAAAGCATGAGAGTTGTGCCAAATGAAAAAAAAATTACACACTTGTGTTCTAAAAGTACCAATCTTTAGGCATGGTAGATCTGTGGCAGTGATGCGTAGGATGTGAAATCACTGCTCTAAAGCCAATTGGCTTGGACTGCAGGGACCACTCGCTCGCTAATGAACCCGTACCTGGATGGACTGACGGGAAACAAGAAAAACCCAAAAAGCCTTAAGCCTACCCAAACACACAACTTTCTGTTTACAAAAGTTGTTTGGTGTGAAAGCTAACTTCGAAATCATGCACCCAAGTCTCGCCGAAGCTGTAGAGAAAATTTTTGCTTAAATAAGGCAGGAAATGCAAAGTCTGTTGTTCGTGGTCGGGCAGTATTCTCTTTAAAGACATCTTAATACTCACACAAACCCATGGTTTGAAAACTATACCGGTTAAGAAAAAGCATCATAAACAAAGTTTTAAAGATTGATTGAGGACAATCAAAATGCTAAGTTTGGGGGAGTTGATAACACTAAATTTTGTGATGTTTTTGGCCCTTATTTCGCTGTCAAATCTCCCTTTTTAAATTGTTTTCCTCTCCTTTTTGTCATGTTTTTGAATAAACAGGCCACGCTACGCTCTTAACTCAATTTTATAATCTTTTACAGAGTTTTCCTCGTTTTTCGACTCATTTATCAGCAAAAAGGCCCCTCTCGGCCCATGAACGTGTTCTATCCGCATTGGCCCTCCTACTAGCCGGCCGACACATTCCTTGCCCGACATATGGCAGCATGATACACTACCGCGCGACACAGGGGTGCCGAGCAAGGAGGATCTGACGGGCGATACGCCACTTACCCGACAGGGAGCTGTACTCGCCACGACTACTGAAGCATGTCGTGCGATACAAGCCACCCACCGGTAGGCACCCACTCGTCACGACACCTGACACGCTGACAGCCCGACACCCTTGTGCCGGATGACACGCATATCGGGCATCCCTGAATCCGCAATGATAGAGCTGATGGAGGACACGTGGCGCCCGGAGAACCACGACTTCTCCCAACCGCTGCCTATAAATAGCAACTACAGGACTCTGATGGGACGGGTCAGAATTTCACAAAATCTAACTTGGGAAATCACCTGGAGCTAGTGTGTCGCGTCCCAGAGGTGCACCGGGTGATACTAGGTGAGCACTTCTCCGACCCGAGAGGGCGGGAATGGTTCACTTAGAATCCACCATGGTCACCACAGTAGCCTAATATCGACCAACAAGGGCACCCGATATGAGTAACCTGAAACCCTAAGCAGTCTCTAGCCCGATACGAATCACCCGTCACGGTGTGTCGCCCGAGAGGGTGGCACCCCATCATGACCGTATCGGGCGAGAGTGCTTTGGCCGGTACGTTTGCCCGTCATGGCCTATCGCCCGACAGGGAGTGCCGCCCGACACAGGCATATCGGGCAGAGCTCCAAACCGGTATCGAGCTGGGGGAATCTTAGGGATCTGCTGCTGCGTGTCACTCTTCTAAATCAAGGAGGCGATACTTATCTTTTTCAGTCATTTACTTTCTTTACTTACATAATGTAACCAAACCCCTTTTATATAATGATTATGCTAGTGGAATCAGAGGAGATTTAAATATCTGTTGCTTTATGTTTGGTCCCTTTTTGTTGGATGATTGCTTTGTTTAGCATTCAAACTCTAGCTTGTATGCTTGGATCATGTTTTGACTAGCTATCGAACTGTGTTTCCCATTGCAGCAACCTCGAGAAAGGTGTTGTGGCTCTAGTGTTTGGTCCGATCAGGGAGTACGAGAGTACCTAGGATCGGAGTTGCTTCAGTTACCTTTCCACTCTAACCCAAGTCCAACATCCTTGAGAGAGGGCGTTGGTGCTTAGTTAGAGGTACCCTCTTTGAGAGAAGGGGTACTGGATATTCCTGCTGCCGCCTATTTTACCGAAGTTTCCTCCTTCATTCCTTACCGAAGCGATAGTTTTATCTACTCTGGTTCTGTTGCACAAAAAACCCCTAAAAACCGATAAACGCTTAAAACCTTAATTTCTCCTTGTAACTCCAGTTGGAGATAGTTCCCTTTTATTTTATCGATCTTCGCATGTCGTTCCCTTTGGGAAATTTATCCTCACCTTGCTTTTATCGAAGTGTAATGTGTTGATTTTGAGTTCTTAACACCATCACCCCTGTCCCTGTGGTTCGACCCCGATCGCTACTTCGGACCCCGTCATCGTTGTGGGGGCCTAAGAGTCGGGTAATTTAAAAGTCTGACTACTTCAAATCCGCTCCTTTTGGACACGTGATTTAGGTCGGTCAGGTTCCTAGGAAGGAGCTCCTTGTACCTATTTAGAGTTTCATTGGAGACAAAGAAGGTATCATCGAACAAAATGAGGCGAGAGTTGGATGAAGAGGATGGTTCTCTAGAGGGGGCAGCTCTCTTTCTCCTATTAGAAGCAATGGAGGCGAAAAGAAGGAGATTGAGAGGTCAAAAACGAAGGAAACACCACCAAAAGCCAACCAAACACCTAGGGCTGATGTGTGAGAGAGCTAGAAAGATCATGCAAGGACTGGATAGGGCTAGGAAAGGGAAGGTCGGGGCTAGGGTTGAGAGCTTGAGGGAGCTGGAGAAGGAATTGGTTGATTTTTCTCTAGTTTAGAGGGAAAAAAGTCTGCCAAAACCTACTTAAGTTTTGCTCCAGCCTAACCATTAGTAGATTTTTGAGAGAGGGAAACTAGACAAAATGGCTTCTTACAAAATCTCCCAGCCACCCATCGGTCTAATTTGTAACTCAACCGATAAAAAGTCTGTCCCAAAATTAGAAATCTTAATTTCTAACCATTTGAGTGCTAATTAAATTTATTTTTCTAGTCCAATTTGCATTTTAAACATACTTAGGCACATATCACTCATCATTGGGTATTATTTGACGATAAAATGAGCATTTGCAAAAAATACCCAAAATAAGCAAAAATAAGGCATAAGAACATGAAATTTTAGCACTTTAGCAAGCAAAGGTGATCGAGACATGAACAAAGCATATAGAATAGACAACAACTAACTATAAGGCATATCAGATTCATCCAAAGAAGTTATGAGTAGTTTAGATCTAATAAAATTAAATTGCTCTCTAGCTAGAGGTTTAGTAAAAATGTCTGCCAACTGATTTTTTGTGTCCACATGCGTGATATAAATATCCTTTTTGGCAATGTGATCACAAAGAAAATGATGATGAACCTCTATATGCTTGTATCTACTATGAAATATAGGATTGTAAGATAAATTGATTATACTAGTATTGTTATAATAGATAGGAGAAGCATCAAAGTAATTGTTAAAGTCTTGGAGCATTTGCTTCATCCATAGAACCTGGGCACAACAACTTCCGACTGCAATGTATTTATCCTCGATAGTTGATAAAGCCATTGTCTTGTGTTTCTTGGAAAACCAAGAAACCAAGCATGGTCCTAGAAGGAAGAGTGGAACTTGTGCACTTTCTATCAATAAAATATCATTCGTAATCAATATCACTATAAGTCGTAAGACTAAAGTCCCACTTGGGATACCATAGTTCAAAATTTGGGGTTTTAGCTAAGTATCTTAAAATCCTCTTAATAACTATAAGATGTGATTTCTTGAGATTTGATTGAAAGTGAGCACACAAGCCAACACTAAATATTATGTCAGGTCTAGAGGCAGTTAAGTAGAGTAAACTTCCAATCATACCTCTATAGAGATTCTCATCCACTTTCTCACCTTCTTCATCTTTATCAAGTTTGGGGGTGTTTGACATGGGGGTATCCATCGGCTTGGTGTTCTCCATCCCATAGTGCTTGCGTATCTCACTTGTTTACTTGCCTTGGTTGATAGTTACCATCTTTAGTTTGCTTGATTTTAAAGATGAGGAAGAATGTAAGTTCACCCATCATGCTCATCTCAAACTCACTCTGCATAAGATCACTAAACTCCTTACAAAGATCAAGATTAGTTCCGCCAAAAATGATATCATCAACATAAATCTGAATGATAAGAAAATTGTTAAAAGTGTGTTTGAGAAACAAGGTAGAATCTACTTTGCCCATGATATACCCATGATCTAACAAAAAGTTCTTTAATTTCTCATACCAAGCTCTAGTTGCTTGTTTGAGGCCATAGAGAGATTTTTACAATAGATAAACATGGTTAGGTAAACTATCATGTTCAAAGCCTGGAGGTTGTACAACATACACTTCCTCCTCAATTGTACCATTCAAAAATGCACTTTTAACATCCATTTGACAAAGAAGAAAATTCTTATAACTAGCAAAAGCAAGCAACCTACAAATGGACTCAAGTATAGCTATAGGTCCATATGTTTCATCAAAATCTATGCCTTCTTACTGGTTGTAACCTTGAGCCACTAACCTTGCTTTGTTTCTTACCACCTTGGCACTTTCATCTAGCTTGTTGCAGTAGATCCACTTGGTTCCAATGATCTTTCTATCACATGGTCTTGGCACTAGATTCCACACTTTGTTCTTCTCAAATTGCTGCAACTCTTCTTGCATGGCTAGGACACACTCATCATCCCCAAGAGTTTCTTTGACATTCTTTGGCTCGAGTTGTGAGATGAAGGCATTGTTTGCTTGTTCCCTGTTGTAGGCAACCCGTGTCTTCGTTCTTTCAAAAGGGTCACCTATGATTAGCTCTTTAGGATGATTCTTTCCAAAGGGGGGAGTTGGATCCTTATTTTCTTCATCTATCTCTTCTTCTTGAGTGGCCACCTCTTTTCCCTTTTGGGTGATGTTGAGTTCTTTTAAGATAGGAATTACTTCACATGCAACATCATCATTTGGAATAATATCTTTGGGAATAGAGGGGTTAGTATCAACAAATTTTACATTTATAGATTCTTCTACTTTAGATAGATCAGCATTATACACTCTATAAGCCTTACTAGTAGTGATATAGTCAAGAAAGAAAACCATGTATGATTTCGGATCAAACTTGTCAAGAGAATCTTTCATGTTCAAAACAAAACAAGGACACTAAAAAATGTGAAAATACTCGATAGAAGGCTTCCTATAACGCCATAGCTCAAGGGGGCTTTCTTCAACGAAGGATGCGTAAAAACCCAATTTTGCACAAACATGAGGTACTAACAGCTTTGGCCCAAAAATTCTTGGGAGTGCCATACTCTAAAAGCATGGTCTTAGCCATTTCTTGTAGTGACATGTTCATCCTCTCTACGACCCCATTTTATTGAGGTGTTCAAGGTGAAGAAGTTATGTGCATAGCTTGATTCTTCGCAAAAATGTTCAAAAGATCATTTTCAAATTCTCCCCCATGATCACTACGGATGGAAACAATCTGGAAATAAGCTTCATTCTCAACTCATTTACAAAAACTAGAGGAAACATCAAGCGTATCACTCTTAGAAAGGAGAAAAAAGGTCTAAGTATATTGAGAGAAATCATAAACAATAACAAGACAATACTTGGAACCACGAAGCGATTGAGTTCTCATAGGTCCAAATAGATCAATATGGAGAACTTTAAGAGATCTCGTGGTGCTAAGGAATCCTTTGGATTTGAAGGAGTACTTGGTTTTCTTTCCTTAGGGTATGAGGTTGGCATTCCTCATCCTTTTCAAAATCCAATTTTGGAAGTCTCTTGACCAAATTCGTTTTGCTCAACTTCTTCAATTGATGCATATTTGCATGACCAAGCAGACAATACCAAAGAGAAATATAATTCAAATTGACTACAAGGCATCTACCAATAATATTTTTAATAGAGTCAAGCACAATTACATAAAGATTGCCATTTCTAGTTCCCCTATGTATGACATGATAAGTGAGGGGATCTAGAAGCAAACATTCAAAAGAAGTAAATAGCACAAGGAAACCATTATCACATAATTGAATTACACTTATTAAGTTGTGATGTGTGCCATCCATAAAAAGAACATTATTGATGTACAATGATTCACCTATATCTCCCTCACCTTTTACCTTACCTTTCTTGTTGTCCCCGAAAGTAAATGAACCTCGTTTCTTCTTTGTGAAATTGTTGAAATGGCTTATGTCACCTGTCATATGCTTACTGCAGCCACTAACAACAATCCATTTTTCTTTTTCCTTCAAGAAAGGAGAGTGTCGGTTCCAACTCAAACTTTGGGATCCGGAGTTAGCTTGAGGACCCATTTCATCTTTGGGATGGTCCCCTTGGGCTTGTAAGGACAAAAACTAGAATAATGATCATCACCCTTAAAATGAGAGCAAATCATAGGGTTCTTAGTTCCAGAAGACTCTTCAATGAAAAAGGAAGTTTCCTTACTCTTTTTCTTACCTTTGGCCTTACTCTTGCCTTTAGGTTCTCCCCTTATAAATCCCAAACCACTAGTACCACTTTGTTTGGTAGAATGGTCAAGGATTTCATTTAGGGAATCTTTTCCTTTACGGAATTTCTACAGAGAGGCTCTAAGTCTATGATTGTCATCAGTAAGAGATATAATAGTAGAGGACAAACTAGCAAGATCATCTCTAGCATGTACAAGGCAACTTTAGTCAAATAAGAGTCCTTTTCAAGAGTAATGGAAGCAACATCATTACTAGGAAAAATAGATCTAGAAGATAAATCATTAACTTGACCAAGTAACCTAGCATTTTCAAATTTAAGCATTGAATTTCTTTGAGATGAACATCCCTCTCATCTCTACGGGCATCAACAATAAGCTTAAGTTCAACATTTTCAGTTTTAGGTATCTCAAGCTCATTTAGGCACTTTTAATTGTCTTCCTAAAGATATTCAATGTTCTTAAGGTAGACACCATTCTCTACCTCAACTCCATTGTATTAGAGTTCAAGATCAAGAAGTTGGCCTTGCAAGGTATCAATTCTCTCAAAATGAGTTTTTTCATTTTGCTCAAGAATATCAAGTTTGACATACAAATCATCAATGATTTTACCTAACATCTTCTTTTTAGATTTACATTAAAAAAAAAGAAGAACGGGTAGTAATAAGCATGTCAATAAGAGTTTCTTTAGCTAACTCATGCAAGCTCACCTCACTTACCTCATTAATTTCTTCACTAGTAGAGGCCATGAGTGTAAGGTGGCACTCTCCATCTTCATCAGAACTTGAGCCACTAGAGGATGAGCCTTCCCAAGCTACGTCTTTGTGTCTCCTCTCCTTCTTATCCTTCCTCTTTTATTTGCTATCTTCCTTATATTCATCCTCCTTCTTGGAGTTGCTCTTGTGGTGTGACTTTCTAGCCTTAGGACATTCACTCTTGTAGTGTCCTTTTTTACCACACTTGTAGTGCATTGGAGTAGAAGAAGAAGATTGCTTTCCCTTAAAGAAGTTGGCTTCATGCTCACTAGGGCCATCATCTTCACTTGAGGAGGAGAGAAAGGTCTGTCAAGCAAGTTGTTGTTGAAGGATGAGGGTCTCCACTTGAGCTTTGAAGGCACTATCTTTGATCTTCCTTGCTTCTGTTTCTTCTTGCTTGGCTTCCTCTTCTTGCTTGTCAAGTCTTGTCTCATGAGCTTATAGATTGCCAATAATCTTCTCAGTTTAAATGTCACTAAGACTTCTCACTTCTTCAATGGAGGCCACCTTTGACTCCCGTATTTGGAAGAGACCTCAAGATATTGGAGTTGATTTCTCCTCCATCCAAAGTGTGTCCCAAAACAGCTAGACCGTTGATGATGATGTTGAGCCTAGAGTACATCTCGACAACTCCTTCTTTCTTTCCCATCTTGATGTTCTCTAGGAGGATGTTCAACATGTATATCTTTTCCTCCTTCACTTGCTTTGTGCCTTCATAAGTGATGCACAGCTTGTCCCATATCTCATAGGATGTATCCCAAGAGGAGATGCGGTTGAACTCATATGGAGTGAGGTCTCCATAGAGGATGCTAATTGCTTTAGCATTAAGCTAAGCATTCTTTAGGGCTACTTCATCCCATGTTGATACAACTCCAATTGGATCCTTGTAAGGTGTGATAATCACCTTCTACATATCAAAATCCATCCCTTGAATGTAGAACTACATCTGTCGCTTGTAATAGAGGAAGTTGGTGCCGTCGAAGACCAAGGGGCACATGGAGAAGCCTCCCTCTAGGTTGAGGGCCCCAAGTGGGTTCTCACCCATATTCTTGTATCGTGGGAGATTGATGGGAGAAGATCTTTGCTCTGATACCACTTGTTAGATCTAAGGCTCTAGAGGGGGGTGAATAGAGCTTCAAAATTCTCACAAGAATAGTTATACCTTCAAATTATATCAATTGAAACCAAATGCTAAAACTCAATTTGAAGTTCTATCTAAGCAAGCATAGCAAGGATGAAAGAGATTGAAACAAACACTTGGATAAGGTGGTTAGAGTGGTTCCAATCTCCAAACTAGGAAACCATCAATCCACTACCTAGAGAGGTCAACCTCTAGGACTTTGCAACCCATGTATACTTATATTCCATTATAAGAGATATAAGAAGACCACCATACATCCAATGACTTACCTATTCAAGACCAAAGTATTTCACCTACACAAGGACTTACCCACTTGATCAAGATGTCTTCAGCCTTCACCAAAGACTTACCCACACTTGCATCAAGTCTTTGGCTTTGAAGGAATTACCCACTCTTCTTGAATCTTCTGCCTTTTCCTTCTCCTTCACTCGGAGAAGATCTTCACACCTTCTTCAACCTTGAAGAAGAACAACTACTCCTCCTTCACTTGGAGAAGATCACTTCAACCTTTGCTCTTTGAGAAAGGGAATTGGGAAGATAGAAGGGATGAGAGCTTTATAAGATAATATGGCGGTATCTCTCTCACAACATGCCTAACTCACTCATAATCACAAAATCATTTGTACATGAGAGAGAGAAAGGGGATCAAAGGGTTGCAACACACTCAAATATAGCAAGGACCAAGCTCTTAGTCAGTCAGACTCACGCTTTCTCTCTCTAGGAGAGCTCCGGCTTCTCTCTAGAATCAGCTCCCCACCTCTCCTCTCCACCGCATCTTCCCTCTCCCCCCCATGCTTCCCTCATGGCAGCTGGGCTTCTCTGTGATCCCTGCCGAGTGGGGTCGCCGCTCTGCGGGCGACGTTAAGGCGCTGGAGCTACTCCACCTACCTCGGAGCCTCTTCTGCCATGGCTTGAAGACGGTGCTCATGCATCCCTAACAGTGACGGGCAGACACCTGCTGATAGTTAAGGCGGTGCTCCTCCGGTCTTGTTGGGCGCGCCCCGGTCATCGTGGAGTTAAGGCGGGGAGCTGACGCCCAGGGACCTACCTACCTCGGCTGTCCTTTTCCCTACTGACGGAGTGACAGCGACGACACCCGCTCACCTACCCGGAGACCGGTCTCTTTTCTTGCAGACCCGGTCCTAGGTGGTCCACGCTTTATCGGAGTCCCCAAAAACCAGGTGAGGGGTTGACCGGCCCCCTGCGGAGGTCTTGGTCCTCCTGGGACCCTACGGGGGCCCTGGGTGTGCGACGTTTCTCCGGCCACCTCGTGCGGAGGAACCATTCGGCAGGGTGCCTGTTGACGTGCTGCTGGGTTCCGAGCTACCCGGCGGGCTGTGGCGCTGGCCCGCTCTTCCGAGCTCTCAGTCGGGCGAACGAGCTCGGAGGTGCTTTGGGTGCTTCTCCGGCGACGATCTCGGGTGTGCCCCTTGTTTGCGGTGGAGACGCTGCTGCTGCTGGGGTGACACGCTCCTTCCGGTGAGCGCTGTCCTTTGTTTCCACCAACTGAGGGAGAGATTGACTACCTCTTCGGAGTAGGTCTCTCGGTGATCCCTGTGGGAACAGGGGGGAGGGCTTGCGGAGCGGTCCAGCTCACCAGAGCTGCTCCGGCGACAAGGTGTCCGGTGTACGGTGGTTCTCCTAACCCGGTTCCGAGCTACCGGGGGGTACGCGTGCTTTGTCCGGAGGCAGGTTCCAAGCTACCTGGCCTCGGGTGGGCTCGTCGGTGACGCTAGTTCGGGTTTCGTTGGTGGCTTGGCTGCGGCGACGAAGACCACTGGAGGACGAGTGTTGCAGGCTTCTCCGGCGTACCCTACGGCGCCCTGCGGCGGCGTCCGACGTGTGGTGTTTGCCCTGTCAGCTCTGGCGGTCCTAGCTGCTCCCTGACTCTCAGCGAGTGACGGCTAGGGTTGCGGTGCCTCATCGCGATCCTGTTCGTAGCGGCGTCTGGGAGCGTTAGGGTTCGCCTGGTCCATCGCGCCCCATCGCGGCTGCTCGCTGTGGTGACGCTGAACCGGCCTCTGAACCGGGTTCCGAGCTACCCGGGGGGTCGTCTTCTGCGCGACGAAGCTCCCCACCTCTAGAAGCTTCCTTCAACTGGGTGTGGGTGAGGCCTGGACTGGGTTCGGTGCCGGTTCACTTCCCTCGTCCACCTCTGGCGCCTACGTGACAATCCAGAGAGTCAGCGCGTGGCTTGCTCGTGCTTCTTTCCGGAAGCATCGCGAGGGCTCCACCGGGGGTCGTGTGTTCTGCGCCTTCACCAAGACTCCTTCGGCGCAGAGTGAGTCCACTCCACGTGGGGTCTATGGGCGCGACGTTTACTTTCCCCGTGACCCTGCCCCGTCGGCTCGGTCATGACTAAATACAAGGGAAAAACAAAACGACAGTCTTTCCTTTCTTCTTCGATTCGGCGGGAGGCAGCAGAGGAAAGAGACAAAGGCGGACGAGCAGCCATGGAAGCGCGATCACAGGCGAGCAAGAAGGGCAAAGCTCCCATGGTGGCATGACTTTCCCCCCGCGCCTCCCCACGCCAGGTGACGGTGCCGACCAACCTGGTCTCCTCACGAGAGGGTGCTTCTTCCAGTGGAGCGACGAGCGGTGATGGTGGTGCCCCTGTAGATGGAGGTGGCAATGGGAGTCGACGGAGCCCCTCCCTTGCACCGTATGATCTGACAGGGCGGCGGATGAGCCGGGCTGGCTCCCTACGGAGGACTTCGACCCGACCCCCCACCTTAGCAACGGGTCGGCAAAAAGGACATATGCCCAGGCGGCTTCCCGAGGGCTTGCGCCAACTGCTTGGCCCATGAATGCTGACGTGGTGAGATGGACGGACCTCACGTCACGGCAGTCCCCCAACACCCCATCCCCGAAGACAAGACCTTACAGTTCGTTGCACCCCTGATGGACCCGGAGAGGGGTCTTGTTGCTGACATCCCTTTTACGGTCATGGAGTCTGTTGCGGAAGCCCAGGCCAACTTGGTGTCCTTCTACATCACTGATGCCTCCCCCCATGAGGTTGTTGTCAGGGGGTGGCTGAGGCGCGTGTGGCAACCCCGGGGTACGTTTGAGCTGACCCGTAGGCCCGACGGCTTCTTCGACTTGAGATGCGAGATGAAGGAGGATGATGAGTCGATCCTGCATGGTGGACCATGGTTTTTTGACGGCAAGCTGATCATCTCCCGGCCCTGGACGCCGTCCACCAAGCTCAACCGTGACCTGCTGGCTATGGTCCCTTGTTGGGTGACCTTCCCCTCCCTGGGCCATCTGAGGTCCTTGGATGTCCTTGCCAGGGTTGTGAGCTGCGTTGGTGTCCCGTCCCACGCTGGGGCGTGGATTGCTGCGGCAGACGGCACGACGCAGGCGAGGGCGTTGATCGACCTACCTACGGACAGGGACCCCCCTCCGTCGTTTGGGTCCGTTCCCCAGTGGCGACCCGGAACAGGTGCCCGTTCAGTACGACTATGTGCCCTCTCGGTGCACGTCGTGCTGCGCCTTCGGGCACGCGTTTCACCGATGCCCTTTCGTGTCTGACCAGGAGAGGGCCACCGCCCTTACGCAGCATCGTTTGGTGGCCAGCAACAGCAACAACAACAACAACCCCCCTAATCCCTCCAGGGGCAGAAGCACAACCAGGAAGAGGAAGAATGAAGGTTCCAGGGCGGACGACTCTGTGGGCGGTGAGCCCACCCCACCTTTGAGGATGGAACCCCCAGCAGCTGAGGTGACCAAGGAAACTGAAAAGGAGTTGACCCCTCCCCTTTCTACAGTGGAGGCGCCTTCTAAGTCTACTCACAGCGTGGCTCTGCGCGGGAAGAGTAGGACAAGGAAGAGCCGATGGCTGAAGGAGGGTCCTGGAGGTGCTACAAACCCTGCCCCTGAGGCCCCTGAGGTGGCGGTCCCAGCAGCTGAAAAGGAAGTGCCCACCCTGCCCTCGGCCTCTGATGGCGGGTGTGTGACGAGCCCGGGGCCGGTCCCCAACCCTGTGACGGAGACGTCTGACCTCGCGGTCCCTGTGTTGCCGATGGACGACGCGGGCCCCTTTGTGCCGGCGAATGCTGGAAACCCTCAGACGTCATGCCCTACCGGCCCTGAGGTCCCGCCAGTGACGGTCGAGCCGAGTCCTCCTGGAGGAGAAGGCGCGACTATCACCACCAGTGAAAAGGACACCCTGCCCGATGGGGAATCGGTTGTCGTGGTGAGTGACACGTCGCCACTTAGGGTGACGGCCCGGCGGAGCCGACATGCTATGACCAGATCATCCACGTTCACCACCAAGCTCTCAAAGTGCACCCTCAGCAGGCGGTTCCCCCCCCCCCCCGCTACCAAGGAGGCAGAGAGTGGTGATCGCTCTTCCGGCACCAGGCTACGTCCTTGAGGAGGAGCCGAGCCCCGACGAGGAGCAACCTGAAACCGCAGGCAAGAAGGATATTGTTGAGGAGAGTAAAGATGAAGGTGAGGAGGTTAATGCAGGTGACACAGAGGAAGGTGAACAACACATGGTCGGTGCGGTGGAGGAAGGTTTGACTCCCGCTAAAGCCGAGTTGGAGCCCAGGCGGAAACCTGGGAGTCAGCAGTAGCCCACCCCTCTCTTTTTGTGTTTGTCCATGTCAGTGCTGATGTGGAATGTGCGCGGCACATGTGAGCCGGCAAAAAGGAAGGTTGTGGCCTTGCTTGTCTGACAGCAGGGGGTGACGATGTGCATGTTCGTGGAGACCAAGTTGACATCAGATTTGGGAGGAGATAAGGTGGTGAAGGAGTTGTTCCCTTTTGGTTGGAGCTGTGTGTCCAACCTGGCGATAACAGGGAAGGCAAGGATTTGTTGGGGCTGGGACCCCCGGGTCTGGTCGGTGCAGGTTACTTCCATGTCGGCGCAGCTGATTTTGGGGTGGTGTACCAATAGTGGTGGGCTGATGGTCCTTCTGTCAGCCGTCTACGCCCACAACCAGCCCCAGCGGTGCCTGGACCTTTGGGAGGAGCTCGTGGCTACCAAGCCTGTCGCCCTTGTACCTTGGATGGTAGCAGGAGATTTTAATGCCATCCGAAGCGACAAAGAGAAGGCGGGGGGTCGGGAGGTTTCCAGGAAGGCGATGCGGGAGTTTAATCTTGTGGTGGGGAGCTCTGGGCTCCTGGAGCTGAAGACCTACGGGGGCGCTCTCACCTGGTCTAACAGGAGGGAGGCGGAGGAGAGGATCTGTTGTCGCCTTGATAGGGTGCTTGTCAACGACAGATGGGTGGCCCTGTTTCCCTCGGCACACACCTATCTGTCCTTCTCTCACCTAAGTGATCATGGCATGTTGATCACTTCCCCGTTTGCCTCGCCGGACGAGCGCCGTGTGAAGCCGTTCAGGAGCCTCAATGCCTGGGCAAGTTGGGATGGTTTTTTGGATGTGGTCAGGAGCACTTGGGGTTTCCCCGTTCATGGGAACCCTCTCTTCGTGATAGCCATGAAGCTCAAGGCTGTGAAGGGCCGGCTGAAAGCCTGGGCAGCCAGGAGGGGTGGTGTCGGCACACGGAAGAAAGCAGCTAAGAAGGAGTATGCTTCCATCCAGACTGAGTTGCAGCACTCCCCGTGTTGCCCTGCTTTGGTGCGGTGTGAAAGGGAGGTTCGAGAAAGGCTGGACCAGCTCGATGCGGAGGAGGAGCTCTTCTTCTATCAGCGGAGCCGTGCTCGGTGGATCCAGGACGGTGAACGTAACACGACTTTCTACCAGGAAGCTGTCAAGCGGAAGCAGATGCAGGACACCATACATTATCTCATCAGCAATGATGGAAATCAAGTCAGCAACCAGATGGCTCTCGAAGGGGAAGCGGTGGCGTTCTACAGCAGCCTCTACAACGGCGGCGATGCCCACACCTGTCATATGCGCCTTCAGCCCACTAACCTGCTAACCGCGGCCCAAGGGCACCATCTTTGTAGGCCTTGTACGCGTGAGGAGGTGAGAGATGTTGTGTGGTCCATCGGGCCGGACAAGGCGCCGGGCCCGGATGGCTTCAACGCCAGCTTCTTTAGGAGCTGTTGGAGTGTTATTGGGGAAGACATGACGAAAGCCATCTTATGGCTCATGAGGGGGGGGGATATGGTGCGAGAAGTCAACCATTCCTTCTTGGCGTTGATCCCTAAAGCGGATGGCGCCACTCATCTTCGCGACTTCAGGCCCATTGCTTGTAGTAGCGTGCTCTACAAAATTTTCGCCAAAGTGCTAGCTGAGAGACTCAACGAGGTGCTTGGGGGGTTGATCTCACACAATCAAGGGGCGTTCATTCCAAACAGGAGCATTTCAGATTGCTCCCTCCTCGCTGCAGAGTTTTTACTAGGCTTCGACATCAAATGTGCAAAACCGAAAGCCTGTCTGAAGACTGACTTATCTAAAGCTTACGATCATGTTGATTGGGAGGCCTTGTGGACTATCATGACTAGAATGGGTTTCCCCCCACGTGGATGGGCTGGGTTAAACAATGTGTTTCAACCTGTTCTTTTTCGGTGCTTGTAAATGGGTTCCCGACGGGGTTGTTTAATAGCTTGTGCGGGCTGAGACAGGGGTGTCCCTTATCACCACTCCTATTCACGATTGTCATGGAGTATCTTACCACTCTTATGACGGAAGGGGAGCGGCTAGGCCTCTTCTGCACGTACAAAGTTAAACGAACAGCTGTCATGTCCCACCTCATCTTTGCGGATGACGTGCTCTTTTTTGTGGAGGGCTCCAGAAAGAGTCTTAAGGGGATCAAGAAGGTGCTGGACGAGTTCAGTGCCACGATGGGGATCAGGGTCAATCCGACAAAGTCCAAGCTCTTCCTCTTCAAGGCTGTTGCGGTTAACGCTACCCGGCTCAGTAGCATCTTGGGTTGCCCGGTGGACGAGCTCCCTACTCGGTATCTGGGCTTCCCTCTTGCTGCTCGGAATCACAAGGCAGCCTTCTTCAACCCATGTTTAGACCATATGAAGAAGATGGTCTCCAAATGGCCCCCGGACAAGATCACGATGGCGGGGCGTTGCCTCCTGACCAGAGCCAACCTGCTGGGTCTGGTTACGTTTTGGGCCTTGCAAGGCCACATTCCCAACAGCACTTGCGACCGTATGGAGATGTTGATGGCTGACTTTGTGTGGGGATCTAACTATCACCCTATGCGGTTTGAGCGCATGGCTAGGCCTTATAAGGAAGGGGGGCTGGGCCTCAAAGGGGTCAGTATTGTGAACCGTTGGGCATCTCTCAAAAGGCTCGTTCGGTTTCACACGTGTGCTCACTCCCCCTGGACTCAATGGATGCGCAGGCGCTATGGCCTCACCCTCCCTGTACCGACGCTACTGCGGTATGGCACCTCAAACTCGTGGAAGAATATGGCCCGGGCTTGGGCCAAGCACCAACACATCTTCGAGCGCTCTACCACTGGCCTTGTGAATCTCGCCAACCCCAGTGTTAACCTGTGGCGAGTCGTCCAGCCGCAGCAGGCCCCGTGTGTGGTCGGCCGAACCATCTGGGCGGGGCCCCTCATTCATAGGTGGAGCTTTACGGTCTATAGAGTGTTCCATGGTGCCCTTGCCACTGCGGACAAAATCCACGAATGGAACAACAAGGCCAGTGACAGATGTGTCTTCTGCAGACAAAGGGAGGACACCCAACACATCTTCTTCCGCTGCAGATTCTCTAAACACATCTTTCAGTCTGTCATGGACCTCTGCGGCATCAGGGTCCCGGTGACTGCCACCATCACCGACACTATAAACATTATAAAAGACAATACCAGGGGATGGAAGGGATGGAAGTGGCTGGCTGTCACAGCATGGACATGCTCGGCGTACTTCATCTGGAAGCAACGTAATGAGAGACGGCACGACGTACAGGCCCTTAGTTCCGCGGAGTGCAAGGAGCTAGTGGTCAAAGCCACGAGACGTGTCGCGGAGGTGTGGGGCTGGAGATCCACTATTCCGACCCACATTAGCAGGGTGTGGCGGATTCCTTTCAGCAGTTAGCTAGCTTTTGTATAGAGCCCACGGGCATAGTCGGGGTTTTTGTAGAGTTACCCCCGTACACACTCCCTTTTTGTAGTTACACAGGGAGGCGGGACGCACCCCACACCGTTTCCATAGGTGTGCGGTGTGTCCTGTTTAGATTGGGATTTTCTGTAGAGGCTCTGTTCTTTCCTGAGCCTAGTTGACCCGGTGCTTCTCGCACCTTGGGGTCTCTGTAAGGGTGGTTCATTTTGAACCTCCTTCATCGTTTTTTACCCGTCTATTAATATATAGACCATTCCGATGAATGACCAACCTTGGAATGAACTCTAAGATATCCTATTTATAGTTGGGGGTGTCCCTTTGAGTGTAATATCACTTAAGAACAAAAAATAGCCATTTTACAACCTACAATGGATCTAATTTCATTTCTAACAACTCTCCAATGGTTGGAATCACTTTTTATGCATTTTCCGTACAATACATTCGGTTGAGTTTCAACAAAGGTAACTCGACCGATCCACTAATCGACAAAGCCAATTTTCAAACTGTTGATTGAGTTTGTCCTGCGAAACTCGACTGATGAGTCAAAATCAGTTTTGGTCAGTGAGTCGGTCGGTCGAGTTCTGTGAGTGTACAACTTGACCGATTGATCCATTTCCAAAAATCCATAATTGGTCGGTCGAGATCCGAACTCGATCGACAGAGTTGTTATGTCAAATTTTTCAAAATGGTTTTTGAGTGATCAAACATTATAATTAAATGTCCTTGATTTTTTCTCATCATAGTTACAAGTAATATCATCAATACAAATGATTACAAAATTATTCTAAGGTGGTTTGGAGTGATTTCCCAAAAAGCACATTCGATTGTGTAATTTGATCCTTTTCATGTACCTAAAGCTTGAAATCAATCTTAAACAAATATATTAGATACATATGAAAAATGATTAAGTCATTATTAAAATATGGATAATATATAACTCTCAAGTCAACAGTGAGATGCCATATTTAGATGGCATCCTCTTGTAACTGTTGTGACTCCCCCACGGTCAAGACGACGAAACATATTTTCCTCCATAGTGATGCTGCTTCTTTCTTTTGGAAATAATTTTATAACCTTATGCAGCTGGATAGAACCTAGTGTGAGGGCAATATCCAACATTTCTACCATTCTTGAGAAGTTGCACACTCCATAAATCTTCCAAGAGGATGGCTATACTTATGCATGGTATCTCTAGTGTTCTGGACTATTTGGATATACAAGTGTATATCGAGGTTCGATGGCAGAAGACTTAATCTTAGTACTCTTTGGGATTCCATAATTGCTACTGTTAATCAAAGAATTGTTAGAAAAGTATTCAAAAGACCAAGTACCTTCTCTGTAACTTATTGGTTGAACATAGTATCACATCATCAAGAGTCAAGATCCGACATCTCCTTCTTATAGATGACAACCTCCGGATATGGAAAACCTAAACATCAACCTCACCACCGGGCATATGATACACCCCGATGGACAATGTAAACATTAGGTGGCGGGTTGCGTGAGGAATGGTTGTGGTTATATTAGGCTTGCCTTTCGTTACTAGGTTAATGACAAAGATATGTTTGATGCTTACTTGCAGGGCTGTACTATTGCACTTAATATTGTTGACGATCATAATCTCACCATCTCTATCATGGAAATTGATGAAGAACTTGTTGTTGATTGCATTTGGTGTAAGGGATCATACCCATGGAAACTGACTACATAGATCATAGAAATCAAACAAGTTGTAGATGAATCTTCTATCATAGGCCATCCTTGTCATAAAATCTTGAATTTGGTCCCTAGAGAACTTGGCATTTGGGATGTTGACAAAGATGATTTTCATGTGGTTAGTGAGTCAAGTCTGCTGCCTATGCGAGTGGGAGGCCTGACCATTATAGAGAAAAAAAGGGATATATACCATACATAGTTAGTGAATGGATAGATACTTGAAGCTGTTACATAGTGATAGATTGGTATATTTGCATTCTTTTAGCTCTTTGAATTTGGGCACCATAGAGAAGAGTGTCTTTCTTTGGGGTTTGTGGACCACCTTTATGAGTGGAGATGTAAATCCTTTTTTGACTGATTGTGCCTACAAGAGGACGGTAAGATGAATAATATTGCCTCCTGACTTAATCAATAAAAAAAGTTTTAAGATTGAATATCAACCTACCATCAACCCTCTTCTTTTAGTTAAACTTAAAAGGGACCACATTTATAGACAAAAGCGTAGTTATTTTCTATACGTACTAAATGACGATTCTAATATTTTTCCTTTTATCTTTCTCTTTTCTATCTCATCCCCTTCCTATTTTATCCCAGCATCAAATGCAAGCGTTTGATTTCCAAAACCTTCCGTCGTGATATTGTTGGCCTATATAATAAATCCGCATCCCATACACCCTAATTCCGCGGTTCGCCCCCTTCCCCTCCAGGAACGATGGTACTCGCGCCGCCATCCCCTTTCTTCTACCCCGTTTCTCCTCACTCAACGCTGCATATCTGACGATTTTTGTGTGTTGCGCAGGCGTCGGAGAGGAAGCAGTCCAACCCGATGCGGGAGATCAAGGTGCAGAAGTTGGTTCTCAACATCAGCGTCGGTGAGAGCGGCGACAGGCTCACAAGGGCTGCCAAGGTGCTGGAGCAGCTGAGCGGACAGACGCCCGTCTTTTCCAAGGCTAGGTACACTGTCCGCTCCTTCGGCATCAGGCGTAATGAGAAGATCGCGTGCTACGTGACGGTCAGGGGCGAGAAGGCGATGCAGTTGCTGGAGAGCGGACTGAAGGTGAAAGAGTACGAGCTGCTCAGAAGGAACTTCAGTGACACCGGGTGCTTTGGTTTTGGTATTCAGGAGCACATTGATCTGGGAATCAAGTAAGCGTTGTTTATTCTGGATATTTGTTTGCGTCCTCAAGTTTTAGGTTATCCTACTGACATTTGTTCTATGCTCATATAACTTTAGAAACACATTGCTGATTCGTGCTTTAACACACAATTAAAATGGTTACAGTAGACTCGCTGGTTCGTGCTTAAACACACAATTAAAATGGTTACAGTAGACTCGCTAATTCACTCGAAGTCGTATGTTTGCGTGTCGATTTGTTATGCTTTTCACTCAGCTCTGCAGTGTTCACGTTTTACTTGATTTTTTCTATCTTGTTTGGGCGAGGATGAGCTGTGCTTTCTTTCTGACACCTCTTGTATGAGAGGAGATCCCTGCTTGGGTCTCTTCACTGAGCAGAGTTAGCAACTAACTGAGCCCTTTTATCTAACAATCTCGCTGGCAAATTAATGCTTTAATTTGATTTGTTGAACTTTACGCTGCAATTTTCTTATTAGCTTTTCTTGCAAAGAAATACATCTTTTGTTGGCAATATCTAACTATTAGCTAGATATTGGGGCTATTGAGACTGGGGTGGGGGTTGTCAAATTCCGATGCTAGCGTCCAACAAGTTTCTAGCCTATGCAGGCTTGCCGATTTCCTTTACCTTTTAGCACCACTGTATCTGCAGTTTGTTGTTAACATAATCAAATGAAAAGTTTCTTGTTAGCACTGAAGTCATTATGCATTTGCCGTATGCTTTGATGCAACTGAAATCTGTTACGTAATGAGGAAGGCCTGATGGTTTTACTCCCTTTTTTAACCTCAGAATGCCGCCTACCATAGTATAGTCTCTCTGTTTAGTAATTAATCTCTCCAACAGACTCTTCTAGAGAATGATGCATCTCAATCTTTGTACTCCAGATATCCCTTGATATACTATGGTTTCACATGTTTGCACATGTGATGATTACTTCCATCACAATTTTAGTCTTTCCACCATTAAAAGGAATTTCTTTTATCTTTCTTATTTAAGTTTTTTTCCCACATTCCCCCTCACAATTCTGAATATTCAATAAAACACCCTCATTTATCCTTAATCCCTATGACCCCCTCTCTTTTGGTCTAAATTCCTGCTAACTCCCTACCAATGAAGTCTGTGTCAATGCAAGGTGCTGCTAAATTTATAAATCAAATGATGCAATGTTTTTCATGACTTCTATCTGATTAAATAGTATTTAGTTGTCAGAATATTACCAAAAAAATTATATTAAACCGTGTTGTAAATTTAATCTTATAATCAAATGTTTCCAGAATGGGTTGATTTTTGGTAAAACTAGAGGTAGTATTTTAGTTCTGTATGTAGAGATGAACATCACTCCAGTAAATTTATCAGATTAGACTACCACAAATGGGAACAGACTGCTGATTGAATTAGCAAAATTTATGTCTCATTTTCCTAGGACATGACCTAACGAGATTGAACAGTTAATGTGTTTTGCAACTTATTAAGAAGTAAAACATAGATCATTGATATTTTAATTAATATTAACATAAATATCAAGAATTTATGCTATTAGTGTCTTCATGTGAATAAATATTTTTGGACATTGTAACTACAAATATTAAGTTATATATATATATATATATATATATATATATATATATATATATATATATATATATATATATATATATGAATCATTTCTCAGTCCGACACATGGTTTGATCGGTCTTGGATCGGGTCAAGACAAAACTTATAAAATTTATGAACAACACACTAGACCAATATTGTATAAGATAGGACAGAATAGACTGGTCCAGTGCAATGGTCTTAACCGCTATTTGCTCATCCACATTTGTAAATGATCTTGACCATCTAGTGGTCTTCTTTAGTATCTAATGCTTGCTATTTTGATTGTACACATAAGTATGAGCAAATATCGTTCAAGATCTCTAGATTACACCGGACCAATCCATTTAGTCTAGTCTAGTACCACATCGTTAGAAGTTTAGTGTAGTCTGGTCCATAAATTTGAAAGTTCGGTCTTTGTTTCAGTCCAAGATTGGACAGACTGGGGATTGAATGATTAGAATATAAAAAACTTCATGTTTACATTTACATGAAGTCTAAATAAATATTATTCACATAAATAATATTAGTCGTGTAAATTTTTGATATTGATGTTATATTTATATTGAGAATAATTATTTTGATTTCTTCTTTACTTTGATGGCAAGTTGCAGAATGCATAAAAAAGTCTAATTGCGGCCTAGATACCCCGACCTGAAAACGGTCCTCCATTTAAACTATCTGACCAATCCTATTTGAAAGTGATGCAGTCTACAGTCAATTACTTGGTCATGAATTTGGTCCGCTTTCATTCGGTCTGGTCAGGCTAGTTTGTGGTTCAATTCTCACTGTTACATACGAGAACTACAGTATTAGCTTTTTAGGTGAGATAATATTGTACTTTTTATATGTAGGGGTGAGAATTGGTCCAAAAAAGTATCTAGAAGTAATGCTCCAAATCGACTTCTGTATGTAGGTGTGAGAATATTAGAGATGATGTTGTAGTTACTGTATGCAAGGGTGAGAAATGGTCCAAAAACAAACCTGACCGGTCTCAGCTGGATCAAGGCGGACAAGATCAAAGACCGAAATAAGGCACAATAGAATGACTGGCCGTACCCTTTTAAAAAGGGATTAAATTGCAATCAGAGTGTTTAGACCACAATCCAACCTTTTATGCATTTTGTAACGTATCATAATAGTAAAACATATCTAGTTAGTTATTCCTAATATAAATAGAACATCAATATAAAAAATTTACGCTACTAGTTTTTGTTTATGTGAATAATATTTATTTAGATTTGATATAACTATAAATATTTTTTTTTATATACCAATCATTACTCGCTGTAGTTCTGATTCTGTTCGGTCTAAAGACCGGAATAAAGACTGAACTTTCAACATAGAATGGACTAGACTACATTATAAACAATCAGGGACTAGACTGGATTGAATGAACTGATCTGGTGCTGTGTAGTGGTCTTGATTGATATTTGCTTACCCTTATCTGTGTGAACGAAGAATATTGGTGAAGATTCCTAGACAGTTAAGATCATTTACAGATATTGGTGAGCAAATGTCGTTGAAGACCGCTAGACCACATTAGATCAATCCGGTCGGTTTAGTCTTAAATAGTATTGACCTAATGTGTAGTCCGTAAGTTTTGAAAGTTTTGGGGACCTGGTCTTAAGACCAATCAGGCTTTGTATCGGACTTAGCATTGATTCATACACATGAAATTTCATATTTGCAGATAGGTAAAGTCCAAATATATTTAATCACGTAAATTGACACCACCAGTGTGAGTTCTTGATATTGATGCTATATTAATATTAGAAATGAATGTAATGATCTATGTTTACGACTTAATAAGTTGCAAAACACAATGTTTCTTTGAGCCCGTTCAGTCCCCCGTTCATGTCCTACTTGAAAATGGCACATCAATTTCGCTAATTTAATTCTCAGTCTGATCTCACTGCTTGTTGCAGTTTAATCCACTATATTTATGGACTGATGCTCTTCTCCACATTCATAGACTAAAATGTTATTTCTATTTTACTGATATTCAACCCATTCTATAAACATTCAGTTACAAATATTGTTAGTTGTAAATATTTTAATAGATAAATATTATTTTAATAATAAATAATGAGATATTTGTCGATGAACAACATCTGTATTGTACGTTTTATTAATCAAGCAGCAACTTGCGATGTTAACACAAACCTCATTTATAAAGGGTTAGTAGGAATTTATATGAACTAAGAGAGGTTTTGTGACATTTGGAAATGTGAGGGTGATTTTGGAAAAAAAAAACTCCTCTTATTTCACTTTTCATATTTTTGTAATCTGTCATCCCATATTGACTGCCGCAAATAGATTTGGTTTTTCACGAAGGGCTTTGTTATATAACGTGAAAATTCGGCATCCAGCTTTTGATATTGCTGTAACCTGTCATCGCATATTGACTGCAGCAAAAAAAAAAGATGTTTTTTTTTCACAAAGAAAGCCGTGTTATATGACGTTAAAATTCTTTATCTAACGGTCTTATTTGTCTCGTACCTAGATTTTTAATGCGAAAATTGGCTCTCTTTGTGATACGTCTTGCACGAGAATGGTGATTTTGAAACCACACTCTTATGTTGAGTAGAAGCTACCAATTGAGCCCACTTGCTCATGTTTAGGATTCTGGTCTATGGCAGGTCTGGTATATTATGTTATGTTTTCTGATTTTACCATCTTTGATGATGTAGTAATATGTATATTTGTAAGAACTGCACATCTTATAATTAGACAACCATCACCTTAGTCCTCCAATTCAGTTGTGCCCATGCATTGATAGTTTCTTTTTGTCTCTGTGATTGATTAAAATAGAAATATGAAAAGTGTTTTCATAGTTTGTTGAACACGCACATTTCTATTCTATTTGGTTGTTCTTATAACTCATATTTTTAATAATGCAGGTATGACCCATCAACTGGTATCTATGGGATGGACTTCTTTGTTGTTCTTGAACGCCCTGGTTACAGAGTTGGTCGTCGCAGGAGATGCAAGGCCAGAGTGGGAGTTAATCATAGGGTCACTAAGGATGACGCCATGAAGTGGTTCCAAGTCAAGTATGAGGGTGTCATCCTCAACAAGGCTCAGAACCTTTCTTGATAAATATAGCAATTAATTCTAGGTCGGGGTTTAGGATTGTTTCATATTTGTTTTGAGCTGGGGCCTTACGTTTCTTTTGTTGGTGCACATGTTTTTTTGGTTAAGTGTTGTTAAAAGATTTAGAATTTGCTGTGTTGTTGGTTGAGATATCACAAATGTTACACTTTTTGTCTTTGTTAAGATGGTTTGACTTGTTCCATTACTCCTTTTTAACTATTAATATTTTAGACCACAAATTTTCCGAATAAGCCTTTGACATCGTCAGTTTTCTTTATTAATCTCTTATATTTTATGTTTTTAGCGATGGCAAATGGTCTAACTAGACTATCAGACCAAATTAAGCGGGAGTATGGTCTGAATGTGTGTCCAATTCTGTTATTTTTGTGATGGCAAATGCTATATGCTACGGTAATTCATTTAATTAGAGATACATTGTTCACTACAAATACAAATCAAAATGGCAATGCTTCACGAATCACGTTACTTATGAAAGTAACATTGTAATTGTATGCCTGTGAAGTAAAGATAACAGGCAAAATAAAATATCATAAACACAGTGGTGAACTAATAATGGCAGCAACTCTTTGCCGGTCCTTGTTGGCCGATCTAAAATGGTCGACTGTGAAGTCCTCTTTTTACATTAGGGACATGTTTGCTACGGTGTGTAGTATGCTGCCGTGTTGATTTCCCTTTATAACAGTGGTAAAATTCGTAGTGGAGTCCCGAATTGTTCACTATGGGCGCGTTTGTTTTCCTGTATTTGACGGGAGTGGATTGGATTGCTTGATCCAACTAGCGAAATTTTAGGTTTGTTTTGCAGGAGTCGGAAAAGGCACGAAATGCAGGACTTTCGGTCATAACAAAAGTCCAGGATTAATGATTCCATCTCAAAAGTAAGGACGCCGCAATCCAGCACGTCTCTCCAGCTGCGCATCATAACACATTCACCCGACAATCTCTCTCCCACCGTTCCGGCCATATCACCCATTCGCCCTACCTCTTCCCAAAACGCAGCCGCCCTCTGACACACCTCTTCCCAAAACGCAGCCGCTCTCATCTAGCTCCTCGGCAGAAACACAACCTTCGTCTTCCTTTCCCTATTGGACCAGGTGGAAGAAACTTCATCAGCCGCGTGAATGAAGCCTGACAACAGCTAGCTTGTGTAGATTCCGCGTTCTCACACATGTCCATGGCTGTTCCTCGAGAGCAACAACTTGACAACATGTCCATGGCGTCTCTAATGACAGAATTGAAATACACTAATCTCCACAAGCAACTTTTTGTTTGTGTTACAAGGTACGATCATTGTGGTGGGACAAAGTAGGAATGCAGTTGATCTGTTTGAAGGAAGTCCGCAATGTGGCAAGTAGCCTCCTCTCTCCACCACGTTGATCTGTTGCTTGATTAAAATAGGTGAACCACACATAAACTCCAATTTTGCTGCATTCGTCAAGTCAGGAAATTCATACCCTTGGATTTAGTGAATCCAGGATTACTCTAAATCCAAGTGAATCCTTCGAAACAAACGTGCCCTATGTAGCAGCCGATCATCTTTTTTATCAGCAAAACGTACGAGGAAAAAACTGCACCCAATCACATCCATTTCAGACGTAGTACGAACTCTTGAATTTTTTTACCAGAACAAACTTTTTGTGAGTCAGAAACCATGGTTTTTATTTTTCCACCTACCAACCAAATAAAAATCACATTTTAATTTATAGAATTTAAAAGCAACGATCTCCCTCAACATCCTACCAAACAAGTTCTAAACAGAGATACACTTTTATTAAAAAAAGATAAAATGACGTTTTTTTCTTTAATATTTTATAAAATTAGAGTTGTAATAAGTGACACTTTTTCTTTAAAATTTATAAAATTAGCATTGTAATATGTATTCTTATAAAGGAAGTATAAGAGGCTGTAAAATAAAATGTTACATATAGAGCACTGACTAATGGCAAGAATACCTTGACGATCCTAGAAAGGTCCATTGTTGAACCCGAGTTTTCTTTTGAGAGATACATTCCCACTCTCGCATACTTGGCGGTTGTCGAGTTGTTGTACTACATTAAGTGCCCTAGTGATAAGTACTAAATACAATTAGTATGACCCAAATTATAAAATTGGACCATACTATTGTAGTGGCCGTCTACTTTTGGAGAATGAGGTGAACTTCTGTAGTCTAAATTGTGGTATCAGCGCTAGACTGGAGCGGTGATTAAAATAGTGGCAATTTGACTGGTTTGGAATGACTTCCTACCATCTATATCCCTCTATGATGAGAGGGAGTTTCAAATGCTTCTCTTACATCTATTTTTGTGTTTACTTTTTTAGTTATTTATTTATTTTTTGCAACTGCTTGAGTGATTTTTATTTTTATTTTTAATGGATACCTTACTTTTGTTTAGAACATGGGTAATTTTTAGTAATAACACATAATAAATTGAAAGGAATCACATAAAATTAATCATTTTTTCTATTTTAGCAAGATATATGAAAATTATTGTGAGCACTAATTACATATTAGTTATCAATATGCACATGTCTAAAAAGGAGGCAGGTATACTTTTAGTAACCATCTGCAAGCTAGAGATAGTAACTAGAGTTATATTTGAATTATTATGAGTATTGATCATATATTATCCATCTTGATGCACATACCTAAGAAGTTGGAACATATATAATTTTGTTAATGGACACGACAAGTTGGAGGGAGTCATTTAATCGAATTATTTTATTCTAATTAGTAAATTATTACGAATAGACACACTATATGTTGGTCAGTTGAAGGGAGTCAGCTGGCATGTTAATGCTTTCTATAGGTAGTAAGTAAATTGTTGTGAGTATTAATTATTATTATCCGTCAACAAATACACGTCCAAGAAAGAAAAATACATAGTTTTAGTAATGAAAGCTAGAGGTTGTAGGGAATCAACTCCGATAACTCGAGTGATACTTTTACTTGATTGTATATAAATTATTGTAAGTATAAATGGTATTCTACCTAAATATGCACATGCCCAAGAACATGATCAAATGTATTTTGATTTTGTTCCAGACATGTATTCATGTACACTTACATATAGAGTTAATGTATATATCACCAACCATCTCAATCCATTTAGAAAAATTGATTTTGGTTGATTGTATGAGACATGTTGTACAACACGTGTTCGACACGTGTCTTCCGGCTAGTTCTATTGTTAAGTAGTTGTTTGTTCTCGCTTTAACCTACTTAAATGTTCTCTTCTTTAAAGTGTTTGCTCCAACCTCCAAGCCGCATAAGTGATAATCCATATGACAATACTAGTGTGCATTTTTTCGTATCATAATAACGTTAGATACAACGACTACTGTGAATTGCGAATAGTATTTTCTCTTCCCCGTGTACTTGTAATCCACCACTATATATTTAAAGTTTGGATTTTTTCAGATGCACTATGTTGATTCTACATTCTTATGCCAAAAGTTCTTCAAATGTGGTCTTAATATTGACGTTCAAACGAACCTTTGTGGGTATAAATCTTGCGATGGGAGGCTCCAATACGGAATTCGCAAGCGTTGTTTTGAGACATGATTCTCTAAAAAATCCCTTGATATATCTCTATGATTGGACATTGCTTTTACATTTTGAGGTCCTTCCCAGGAAACATCCAACTTTCAATCCCAGTGCGATGTTGAACAAATTTTGCATTTTTAGAAACTGCTAAAATGTGCACCTAGTTTTTATTTTTTAGATACGTTTGCTATTATGTGAAGCTCTTCTCATAAAGCTTTTTGTCCTTTGTAAAATGTATACTTGAGAATGTGATTTTGTTTGTTCTCTTGGTGTTTAATTTTTAATTTAAGACGCGGTCTAAAATACTCTAATTGGGTCAGAGTTCTCTCCCTATAAGTTATTTGTGATATAAAATACAAACCTGAAAACCTAAAAAATACAAATCTAAGAAACCCAAAATACAAACCCATGAAATTCCAAATTACTGAAAATTTTGTTGTCTGATACTTATTTTGCAAAAAAAGACTTGTATAAACTATTGTTAGTCAAAAGATAACAATCATATTTCTCTTAAAAAAATGAAGATATGTTGTACATGTTAAGATTTTATATGCTTAAAACATGGGGACAAAATAATATATATATGCAGTTATAATTTTGTGTTGATTAGGTTTTTTGGGTCAAGAATTGCAAACCAGAACTGACGCACAAATAATTTCGAGTTTTTTGGGTTCAAGTCATTTTGGGTCGGGTCAAAAAATCAAGACTCAGACCCACTTTAGTTGGGTCGAGTGGGTCGATTCGGGTTTTTCTAGCCCTAGTTTTAGTCCTTCTACCGTACAATGAGGTTTTAGTCATCCTTCAATTATATGTATATGGGTGTGCCTTTCTTCCTAGCTCGCCTTTCCACGCGATGCTATTTTTTGAGTTTGATAGTACGTCATTCTCTACCTAGTTTGGGTCTTTGCCCTAACCGCCATTGACTTTACATTTACACTAGTGTTGCATTTATCTCACTTGCATGCTAAACTATTGATTGTTTTGATCGGTTGTCTGCCCTACTTTATGTGATTTTACTTGAGTGGTACATGTGAATATATTTTTATAAATTGAAAGGATATTATTTGAAAACCTTAAATTGTTTCTCTTTGATATACCTTTGGATGTCCTACTTCCCACTTTGTTCGAAGCCCTAAAAAGTATTTTGTTGTTCTTTTTTCCTAATATTTCTAAATCTTTATTTATATGCACATACCGACAGTTTTTTATGCCAAGAACTTCCACTTTGTCTTATTTTGTGGGGTATGCGTCCGATCCCTTAGGTGAAGGACATGGAAGACTTGACATGGTGATCAGAACCTTGCTTAATGGATATAGACTTGAGGTAGCTTGGACTTCCCTTTGATTAGGTGTTAAAGTTGTTTTCTTCATTTGAACCCCAAGTGGGGGATTATCATGTATCTAGTTGCAGATAGTCAATATATTGTACTCTATCACTTTACTTTGGTCTTGTATGATAACTATTTATAAAATATTAAATAATTGTTTACTCATTTATTGTAGAAAATTGATGTGTGTTTGTTATAGATGATGAGTCTTATTTTGGATCCCCTCTCAGGTCCCACTCCTTACAGCTTCACGCCATCTTGTGATTCTCCCTCTAAGTCAGAACGACACATCTAAGTATTAAAACCAAATTTTGGTAGGCATGTTTATTTCTACTTTGTATGATTGCGAAGTGTTATTCTGAAAATGGGTCTTAACCCTTTTATTCTAATTTCTAGATATTTACACTAAGTGGACAAACTACTGATGAAAGATGATGCCAAAAACTAAAGTAGAATATGCAAGTTTGAATGGGTTGTCCAGTGTCATGTGAATCAATAAGTGTAACAAGTATACAAATATTGTAATTAGGACACATGTTTAAAGAAAAGGAAATAATCCCTAATATTAAATAGATAGTATGTACCTTATTGATGAAAGCAATGGTTTTTCACAAGTCACAAGATTTCAATTTCCTAATTAGATCATATAACAAGGATAATTGTTTTGGAGATCTATCAAGATATTATATAAAGTTAGATCATTTGTTATAGTCAATTAGGTTTATTCTCCACTTTATCTTGAAGTTGGATCATCAGTCACTAGTTGATATATATATATATATATATATATTTCTTTATGCTTGTATATATGAAAACTTGTTATCATATTATGGACTTTATGAACAACATGAAAATATATATAGGTATGAAAAGTTATGTTAATATGTCTATTCAAAACATGATTGTGATGTATTTTTGCAATATACATAATAAATATTGGGGTTTTATTTTGAAACACACACACACATATATATGCCCATGTATATACAATGTATTGTCAAATTTATTTAAACAATATACATTTTTACAAATATATGAATCAAATAATCTTCTAATATCAAACACTATTCAATATTTACAAAAACCATTAATTATGTGTCTGGTTTTAACCTGGATCATATTGGGTTCCCTTATGCAGTTTGGGGACAACTCATTCATCCTAGGGTCGTCTCCTTTCTCCATTAGGTCATAAAGGTGCTACTATTCCTATGTGTGTGGTGCCAATGAGATTCAAATGGTTTTGATTAGTGATTTCCTTCTAGAGAAAGATATAGGTCCATAGTAAATTTGTTTCTATGTGAGAAGAGTCAAGATGGGTGAAAAAATTATTGGAGATGGTGTTTTTTTGGAGGTTAGGAGAGACAAAAATAAATAACATGGAGGAGTTGGAGGTGAAATGATATTTATTGTAGGTGTTTTTCTAACTACAACTATAACTTGTGAGTAGGTAGATATTTTTAGACTATTGTATATATTTAGGAGTACTTGAGGCTATATATAGACAAAGTAGTGAAATGTTGCCGATAGAAGGGGTAGTGGGTGTGTAATGAGGGGTCAAGAATGATTTAATGTTGATCATAATCATTCAAGGTATGATGTATTAGAGACACAACATAACATAATCTAAACCAATGCTAATGGGCTTGAGTAGAGGAATCCCAATACCTAATACAAGGGAAAATAAATAATATGAAATACCACCAATGGTCCCCCTCAAGTTGGAGAGTACATGTCGTACATTAACAGATTTCCACACATATAGGAGAAGGATGAAGGTGGAAGAGGTTTGATAAAGATATAAATTGTTTGTTCTCTAGCCTTTACATATGGCATACAATCTTCTTGTCATGAATCAGGTCTCTCACAAAGTAGCTGTAACGTCCCAGGATTTGAGGCCTCAGATAAAACAATCTTAAAAGGAATGATCGAACTACACATATCATCAAGGTTCACCTTATTTTCAGGGAGTCCATCACTAAGAACTCCATAGTTAAGTGTTCTTAGCACAAAGTAGTACTAGGATGAATGACCAGTCAAAAAGTTGATCACATCTTGTGTGTGGGTGAGGGAAAAGTAAACATTCAAGGCTAGTAGTGGTCTGTGGGGCCAGTCATCATTCCTAAAATTCTACTAGGGACTTGGTAAGTGGGCCCAATCATTACAAATGGTATTAGAGCCATAAGACTCTACTAGGTGGGCCCCATATGGGAATGTAACATGCCAGTCTAGAGTTGTGTGGTCCACACATGTTGAAAAGGGTTGTCCATGGTGATGCATCCACCCTTACGCTGGTAGTCATCATTAGGAGCTGGGTGTCCATGAGACATTCTGAGTCTGTACTAGAATGGGTAAACGTTATGAGGCCATATCATTGGTCCTTGATAAGGTTGTCAAGAGTCTAAGCAGGGGAGACTATAACATTCTAAGATTTCAGGTGTCAAATAATATAATCTCATAAGAATGATTGGACTAGATGTAATACCAAGTTGCACCTCCTTTCTAGGGAGCCCATCACTAAGAACTTCATTCTTAATAGTGCTTGATGTGGAGTAGTACTAAAATGGGAGAACAGTCAAAATGTTGATCTTGGCTTGTGTGTGAGTGAGGACAAAGTACCTAGTTAAAACTAGTGGTGGTCTGTGGGGTTATTCTTCATTCCTAAAACTCTACTCGAGCCTTGGGCAATGGGTCCTGGCATTACAGTTGTCGTCAACCTCAGTATGATTAGTACATTCATGAAAAACTAGATTATTAGCTATATGAATAGATGTTTGATTATCACACTTGAGAGTTGCTGGATAAGAGAGAAGAAAACCTAATTATCAAAGAAATGACATCACCCATTGAATTTCACAATAGACGTGTGCCATGGCATGGTACTTTCCTGAGTGCTAGAGTGAGCCACAAAAAAATGCTTCATGCTTTGCCAACTGACAGATGACCACCCAATTGAGTATAGAATTCTGAAATACATCTCCTACCAATCACATATCCAATCCAATAAACATTTTCTAGCATATCAAAGAGATATATGGAGATTGAGGTTTCTTATAAAGGTGACATCTACCATGTTCACTTTTCAAATAGCTAGGATACGTTGTACCTAACTCTAGTAGCACATGAGAGGTTTATCCATGTGTTCACTGACAACACTAACAACAAAGGCAATATGTGATAGGGAATCATAAGATATATGAGTTACCCGATTGTGCATCAATATTGTTCAAGATCAGAAAAAGACTCCCACTTAAATAGAACTTTGTTGATAGTCCATAGGTTAAGAAACAGACTTAGAATTCAGTATACCATAGTCCATAAAAAGGTTAAGAACATACTTTGACTGAGATATATAAGTGCCCAAATGAGAACATAGCAACTATGTGCCCAAGTAGGTAGCAAAGTTGTCCTAGATCCTTGGTATGAAAATGTTGAAAGAAAGCATGTTTTAATGCTAAAATCCCATGGGCATCACTACTGTTGATAATGACATCATCGACATAGATAGCGAGAATGATGTTCCAATTTGAGAAGAATTAAAGAATATAGTATGATGGAAAAATCCATGCCAACAAGAACTCCACTGAGTTTCATAAGATAGGTTTGTGGTTATTTCTTGAGATCATATAAAGAGTGTCTAAGATGAAAAACTCTTTGTGAAGGCTCCCCTTGAGTACAAAAACCCATAGATTGTTTCATATACACTTTCTTCTCTAAATCATTGTGAATGAAGGCATTTCTAATATCAAGCTAGAACATTGTGCAGTCCATATGAGTGGCTAGGGAGATTACAATCCTGAAAAAAGTAATGTAAGTGATTGGTGAGAAAGTTTTAAAGAAATTCACACCATATGTTTGGTAAAAATTCAAGCTTTAAGTCATTTCACTAATCCATTTGAATTTTATTTGATAAAGAAGAACCATCTACAATCAATAATATTTTGTTTAGAGGAGAGAGATAAGATACTAGGCCCCATTCTCAAGAGACGATGTCATTTCCAAAGGCATCATAGATTTCCATCTAGGATGTTGAAAGGCCTCATAATAGTTTTTCATAATCTAGATAGAGTTGTGTTGTTAGGCAATAGATTTAGTTGTACGGGCTAGCTTGGATAGGAAACATGTATGAGATATAGGGTGACAAAGAATGCAAAAGCATATACCTTTTCGGAGAGCCATGGAGCAACATAGATCCTCATATGTGATCATTGATGTCGAGTCTTATGTCCGAGGAGGAGGGGGAATGATAGAATAATGTGGGATGGGTTCATGATGCACTTGGTCAAAAGATCAAGCTCAATAAAACTAAGTTGGAGGCTAAGGTTGAGGTGGAGAGGATGTCAATGTAGAACTAAAGAACATATCAGATTCATGAAAATTAATGTCAATGGAGACATACATTTGACGATGAATATAACAATGATAACCTTTCTAGAAGGTAGAATATCTAAAGAAATCCATTTTGATTGAGAGGAGATCAATTTTATATGCTTTTGGATCAAAGTTATACACAAAAACAGTACTCCCAAAAAACGTAAAGAAAGATGAAAAATAGTCTGCATGAGAAAAGAAACCAAAAAGGAGGTCTTGTTCTAAAGAATGGAGGATGGTTGACGATCGATAAACTAGTGGGCTGTGAGAATAGTCCCAAACAAACAAGGCTTAGGTAGTTTTCCCTAAAATGTAAGAGCGTGCGTGGTATCAAGTAAATGATGATTGTTGCGCTCTGACACTCCATTTTTTGTGAGGTGTTAGTTGAGAATGTTGATGGATAGTTCCACTTCTAGAACAAAATGAAGAAACCTAAGTCAAAACATATCTTAAAGCATTGTTGGTCCAAAATATTTTAATGGATTATCAAACTGTGTTGAAATTATTTTATGAAAATTTAGAAAAACACCAATCATCTCATTGTGAGATTTCACCTGATATAATCACATCATGCAAGAGATTTCATCAATAAATATAATGAAATAACGGGATGTACTAAAATTATTAGTTCAAAAAGGACCACAAATGTCTCTATGAATAATATCAAAGACTGCTTTAGAACATAGACTAGTTTTTCTAGGAAAAGAACTCATATGATGTATTCCAAACTCACATGAGTCACATGAAAGACATTTTAAAACTAGAGAAAGAGGGCTCCAGGTGCTTCAACTTCTCAATAAAGGGATGATTGTAACGTTGGTGAAGCTGAAGAGGTGTTCTCAAAAGAAGGATAGAAGAAGAAATGGCATCACCAAATTAATAAAGATCATTGGCCCTAGAACTTGATTCAATCATCCTAAAAGTCTGAGAATCCTACCTCATAATATTTTGTCTACCTAAGATGACATTGCAAGTAAAAGCATCAATTAACTTGGCAATACATATTAAATTGAATGGAGAAGAAGGAATATAGTGAACATGTTTAAGTTGGAGACTAGGTGAGATATTAATACTCCCGACATTGATGAATAGTTTTAATGGACAATTATACCAAAGTAACCAATGAAGTAAGATTATGAGGTTCAATGGAGGAAAGAGGTGTCTCATACTATTCATATGTTGGTTGGCCTAGAGTCAACAATCCAAGGAGAATTAGATGCTAGCATGGAGGTCTTAGCATTACCCTTGTTGGATATCAATACTCACATGATAACATATGTAATACGAACTTTAAACATCATTAAAGGATCAAAACTGTATGAGTGTAGTATATTAAAACCCAAGGCATGGGCCACTTACCTAATTCAGTAGGAACACTCAAATCAGGGTTAGCTACTATGCATATATAGGTTCGAATTTTTGTCCCGAAAGCATTGGGATCAAAATCCCTCTTAGGTTCTCACTAGGAACTGAGATAAATGCAAGGATTAGGGGAGCCCAGATTATGCAAGAGTCCACTAGAAGGCAAGAGGTAGGAGATGAGGTGTTGGATCTTGGATCTTCATCCAACGGCTACTGTGATGCACACATAATTGAAAATTAGAAAGGAAGCGCATGACACTTAAAAAATGAACTTGACTTTGGCTAAAAATTGCAAATAAAGCGACTAATGTCAGTGCGACATTTTAAATAACCCCATCTTCATGAAATTGATTTGATAGATCCGATAAATGCATGTTATATAGGTCCTAACTATATAGAAGCTTCTAAAAACAATTTGAGGGATCAAACATGGTCAAAAATGTTCCAAATTTGGACCATGGAGTTTCATTAGCCTCTAGAACATTATTATGAGATGAAATTTTCTAATTCATCAGCAGGGAGCCCTAAGTAATTCAATTTGGTTTAAACCCTCATAACTCCTATCTAAATCGCATGATTAACATTATCTTTCCAAAATTGGCCATGATGCTAATCTATGATGCTCTATTTAACATAAATTTTTTGCATCACTTATTATACCCTAAAAAGGCATAAATAACATCCCAAGGTATTCTGAACCAATAAAGGAGTAAATAAAATATGTAATACTTAGGATTACATACCTAAAGAAAATGAGGATGTGACAATTAATATCTCAACTTCCTTTCAGGAAATGCTTTAGAAAACACAACATTTACACTTAACCATGTACCTTATAAACTTCTTCAAATGACATCACATTGGATCGTACTGAGAAAATCTCAATATTAGCGATGTACATATACCAATCCAGACTAGTGTATTGGTCTAACTGACAAGTTGGTCCAATCCGATCCTAGACTGACTTCAAATCCGATCTAGTCATTAATCATCTATTCCTTAGGATTTCGATCCTCAGTCTGGTCTAGTCCCAGATCGATTCATCCTGGTCTAGACTGATTGAACCAAATTACATAAAAATCTCTTATATTATGAGTTAAATAGAATATATATTTTATATTATTACTAATGTTTATGAATAGTTGTTGGGAGGGGAGTGCATGATTCTCAAATTTAGAAATAACAAGTTATTTGTACTTATTCCATATAGCATTACCTCTAGGATTGAAAATATACATACAAAATGTGACATGAGAAGAAGTGTTAGAGATATACATATATGAAAGTTACATTCATTGTATCATATTAAATTTATTCAATACATTCTATGGAGTGCTATAATAGCGTGAAAATAATAATTATAAATATTATTAGCTTTAGTGAAGTGCTTGGAAATAAACATGTGTGGGTAGAAAGTGAAGATTCTTACATAAAATAGTGTAAGGCATAAAGCATCAAAACAATTTACAATAGTTGTATTTTTTATTAATACAACAATGTAGTGATAAAAAGATTAATCACATATATACATAATTGTTTGATTTTTTAATTAATAAGAATTTTAGTCAGTGTGGTCCCTGTCCAATCCAAAAAAAATTCTATCCGATCTGAATTGGACCGGTCCTTATTCATTCTGGACCTTGATCTAAGAATTTTTCCTTGTTCAGATCTCGATCCAATGCGGTCTAGTCTAGTACGAGTTTGGAATGATGCAAAACCATACCCAATATGTCTTTTTGATGATTAGGGGATGTGAATCTTATGTTAGAAAGTAGTTTTCTTAAAAGCTTGGACCTAACACAGAAACATGTCATTTTTAGATGTCTGGAGGAAACCAAGGAATATTACTTTGATATTCCATATGATGACACAGTGTTTGTTTCTAGAACTATCATATTCTTTTAAAAGTAATATATTTCTAGAGGAACCAATGGGTGCAACATATAACTTGAAGAAGTTCAAGACGAATAAGATAACTTTTGAACCTATGGAGGTATACGGGGAACAATAAGAATCACAAAATATTATAGAATTTCAAGTTTTTTTATAACACAAGAACCTCAAAGGTTGAGTAGGACAAGTATTCATCCATATAAATTGAAATTTCTTAAAACTAAACAAGTCAATATGTTGGCCATGGATGACGATGAACCATTAACTACAATGAGGATATCAAGGGACCACATTTTGATAAATGGATTGAAGCCATGAGATCTAAGATAGACTCCATGACCAACAATGTATCAACCTTGGGGGTTCTCATGGAATGAAGATCGACGTGGATGGTGACGTAAAAACATACATAGGGTGGTTAGTCGTAAAAGGTTTTGAGTAACAGTAAGGTTTTGACTAAGATGAAACCTTTTCACATGTTGCCATTATTAAATCCATAGGGATCATGCTTGCCAATGCATCTTATCATGACTATTACAATTGTCAAATGGACGTTAAACCATGTTCCTTAATGAAATCTTTCATGAGAATGTGTACATGATACAACACAAGGGTTTATTGATCCAAATGAAGCTAAAAAGTCTAAAATATACATAAATCAAATCTATGGATTGAAGTAAGCATAAAGAATCTAGAATATTCATTCTGCGGAGACAATAAAAAAGATTGCTTTATTCAAAAAAGAGAAGCCTTTTGTTACAAGAAGGTTAATAGGAGCATAATTTTATTCCTCATGTTGTTTGTACATGCCATTTTATTCATGGGGAATGACATACCTACTCTACAGTTGGTGAAAACTTGATTGGAAAATAACTTGTCTATGAATTACTTAGAGAAGCACCCTATAATTTGGGAATCAATATCTTTAGAGATATATGTAGAATTATTCTTGATCCATGTCAAATTTATATACATCAACAAAGTGTTTAATAGGTTCAAAATGAAAAAGTATAAGGGAGGAAACTTACCTAGGTCTCATGAAATAAGTCTCTCTAGATCCCAATGTCCCAACTGTTTAGAATATAGGGAACACATGAGTAATATTTCATATGCCTTTGTAGTAAGATCTGTCATGTATGCGATGTTATATATAAGTACCCATATCTAATTTGCTTTGAGAATGATGAGTAGATCCTAGTCAGATCCTAGTGAAGGTCAGTAGACAATCATAAAAAACATCCTTAAGTACTTGAGAATAATTAATGATCACTAGTTTCTTATTCATAGAGGTAAGGAAGATTTTGTTTTAAAGGGTTACACTAAGGCAAGCATTCAATTTGACAAGGACAATACCAATCACAACCAAGATTTGTCTTTTTCCACAACAAAAGAGTAGTGAGATGTAGAAGTTACAAACAAGAGACAATGCATAATTATATAGTAGAGGTTGGGTAGAACATTGCATATAATGCAAAAAAAAGATGCATGGATCAATAAGATCATATGTGAACTTGGGGTGGTTGCAAACATTGACTGTGGCAACACATCCCAATATCACACAGACAGCGTACGCGAAAACGTGCGGAAATCACCATAACCACAGATTACCAAAACATGGGTTAATTAAAACCGATTGCGGAAAACTGCTACACTAAGAAACTATTACATTCCAGTCCACATCCTGCAAGAAAATAGGTTATATACATATACAAGATCTGATACGTGTCCACAACTTACAGGAACAGCTGTCTATCCATCACATGAGTTCACCACCTATTCATATACATAAAGGCCCACCTCCGGCCAGCAGCAGGATATACAAACATCAACAGCTACACATCGTGAAACAACATCAAAACACCGCCAAGGACCTGAGAGTACAGGGATGACTCTAGACTCTAACACAAAACATCCAAAACCGCAACATGTCCAACACTTGCCTTCTACAGTTCTTCTTGCTGCTCAGCCGCAACTCCGCGACCACCACTACGTCTAGCTCGACTACCTAAAAAGGGTGTAAACCAGCGGGGTGAGACAATTGAACATTGTCCCAGCGGGAAACATAACTCCCCACCGCAACTACAGAACCTCAGAAAGATAAAGCTATAACAACAGATATATAACTGATAACAGGTATAATGAGAGCAGTTTATACAAAGCAAAGCTATTCTTACCGACAAGCTTACCAGCTGTACCATAAGGCATTTAATCAAACATCTCTCAATGGAACATGATTGACAAGATAAGATATATTGCCACTTAACCTGAGGAATATAGAAGTAATCGCAAGATATAACTGGTTAACTACACAAACAAGGCCTCAACCAATGTTTCATGTTTGTCTTAAGCTGTAATACTATTCGGATAAATTACGTATTATTATTCCCTGAGGAAGTGAGCCGTACCGCTCAAATCCAACCTTCGGTTACGAAACCCAAGCCGGTGCCATACAAGGTCAATGGAAGAGCCGGACTCCACGACCTCGCCCCTCGTGGTCAGTGCACGAGTACAACACAAGTAGGACCGCAGTCTCATGCTGAAGTAGTCTTAGCCACAGGGTCAGGCTACCCTCTGCCTAGCCCGCCTCGGTACAAGTACCAGCGCTAGTGAAACTGAGCCACGAGCCTGTTCACCGTGCTCTGAGCCATGAACGCATTCATGCTCCTCATATCACATATCCTGAGCCATGGGCCTATTCACCATGCTCTTCATCAAAATTGGGCTACGGGCCTGAATCCGCACCCTGGAGTCTACAACCGAAGTTTCACTCTTACCTCCTCACTTTAGGCTAGGAGAAACCTCACATATTCAATAATATGCGCTCCGGGTAATCCCGTAGGAGAACTCGTTTCACCATCACCAAATTCCTGACGATGATGGATCTATGGCCAGGGAAACTACATGATATATTCCACTGTGATTATTTAGTATCTTTTAGATGGATTGCAAGATTCAACCAAGTTATATAACATGCAAGATATCATAGAAAGTAAACAACATAAACTCAACATCATGCTATTATTGTAATCACATCAACCTGATCCATCTCAAGGATCCAACATCACATGTTATCACTTGGCCTCTTACCAACCATCCAGATCCATCTCAAGGATCATCACATACCATGGGATCTCAATCCCTCATCATGTGTTACCACTGCCTCTCAAGGCTCGCATCATCATCATGGGACAAACACATCATACATGCAATCTCAACAACCAGAGTAATTATCAGAGTGATGTTACTCATCACATATTTCTCATAGCCTTTTTATGGCTAAGCATCACCTACATGGTTAGGGTATACAATAATCATAATTTCAACATAAGGACTATGCTTACCATCATGAAATGATATTCAAGATGCTATACTTATCAATTATACATTATCTGGTGATCAAGTGCATAAAGCACATCATTAAGCAACTATTTATGTACTTATCCTTATCTCATCATTATATAGATAATCAAGGTGATTCCTTAATACATGTAGTCATGTCAGATATACAGAACAAGCGTTGTCATTACCACTACCCTTATCATTATCTTTAAGTGAGCAAGGAGACACCAACGTTTAGGCAAGGATATATATGTACATACAACTAGTCTATTTCCATGATACGAGGAACCGTCAACAAGGATAACAAGAACCCTCACTATAGATCACCACGAACCCTCACAAAAGGGGGTGTATCGGCCACCTGCCCTCACCCAAACTCAACGCATAATGGTAGATATATAAGTGAGAAGCAATGTTGCGTTGCCACCAAGGCAACCAGTGCGCGACGCAACGTTACAAGGGGAAGTAACGCGCGACAGGGGTGTGTATTTGGCACATAACACTATCGGTGACGCCTGCTGCGGTTTGCTGTTATCAGACGACACCAAGTCGACGCAATGCCCGACACAGCTACCCATCAACGCCGTCACAGGTGCTAACATCTCGGCCAGGTCAGACCACCAAGCATAACGTCCAAGAAAGAGAGAGAGATAACTCATCCACAAAACGTGCAACAACCTGGTCAAGGCCTAACGGCTGACACAAAGCAAAGGAATGGGCGTGACGCCCGTCAAAAGCACAAGGGGTGTCGCCCGACACCACCACATCACCCAACACCAAAGCAAACGTGCCGCCCAACATGCTAAAACAAGAGGTCTCATCCAACAAAGTCATCTTCCTCCTCAAACACAAGGTACTCAAAACCCTAGAGGTTCAAGGAGATGGCTCACCTCAATCAACCAAGAAAGAGGGGTCTTGCACACCACCTATCACTCATCGGGTAGCACAAACACCAACCCAAGCTCACCCTTCTAGTCCATGGTGAGAGGAGAGTGTTGCTCAAGCAAATAGAACACAAGCTCACCTCAATTGACTATGAAATAGGGGTGTTGCTCATGAGACTAGAAGCTTAAACTCACTCCTCTAGACCAAAGAGAGAAAGGAGTATTGCTCACCAAAACTTACCAAGAGGATTAGCCAAACAAGGGTACTAAGCAAGATGTAAAAACTAACAACAACATATAAGCAAGGAAGGAGGTAAAGTAGTTAGGGTTAGAAGTTATGCAACCCGCCTTAAGCTCCAAGCTCCGAAGAAGAAGAAGTGCTCCAAGCTTCAAGGGATGTCGACCACCACTTGCTCCTTCAAAGGGGGGGTGTGTCGGCCGACACAAGCAAGGAAGAAGGGAGTGTCGTGCACTCAAGGTGGAGAAGGAAACTAAAGGATCAAAGGAACTCAAAGCAAGGGAAAGAACCACCTATATAGAAGGAAAGGGAGGAGAAAACAAGGTAGAGCATGGCAAGGTGTCGCCCACCCAAGGGAAACTTGTCCTAGAGCTCAAGCCACCACTCTTGCAAGCCTTATACACTTGTCCAAGGTCATTGCCACATGCATGCATTAAGCTCCAAGTGTCCACTAGAGGTGACACAAATGAGGTCAAAGCTGGGTCAAACACCATGGGCGACACAACACTTGCACCAAGGGCGACACAACAAGGCTCCATGGGTGACACACATCCATGTTGGCCGACACACTCACCTCTAGGTCGACACACACTTCTCTTGGGTGACACAAAGCTCAACCAAGCCCAAACAAGGCACCTCAAGGCCCAAGCAAGCTCAACCAAGGCCCAAAGAACTCAAGCAACAAGCCCAAGCCTTCCTCTCAACCTTAGAGGAAGCAAAGAGAGAGAGGAACACCTCACAAGGTGGAAAACTTGCCTACAAAACCCTAGACTTGGGTTATTTGCAAGTAGCACCTCCAACTCTCAACAAAGCACAACCAAACCCTAATTACCACTAAAGGTGATTATCAAGCACCAAGGTACCAGGGTTAAGCAAAGAAAATAGGGTAAACCCTAAATGAAGGTCAGGGTCCTTATAAGCTAACCCCCTTTAAGGGATTTCGTCCCCGAAATCCAAAGAGAAAAGCGAGGGATACTTCCTCCTCATCTCTTCCTCAAGCTCCCACGTGGCTTCCTCAATGCCACGACGCTGCCAAAGAACTTTTACAAGAACCAGGTCTTTCCTCTTCAGCTTCTTGACCCTTCTGTTAAGGATCACCACATGACCTTCCTCGTAGGTCACATCTTCATCAAGCTCAACCTCAACTGGTTGTATCACTATTCCCGAATCTGGATGACTTTTCTTCAGCATACTGACATGGAACACTGGATGTAACATGTGCAACTCTGGATGCAACTCTAGCTCGTAAGCTACTTTGCCAACACGTGCTATGACTAAGTAAGGCCCCATATACCTGGGTGCTAACTTACCCTTCCGACCAAACCTTAGTACACCTTTCCATGGTGAGACTTTAAGATACACTTTGTCTCCTACCTGGAATTCCAAAGGTCATCGGTGATTGTCTGCATAAGACTTCTGCCTGTCCTGTGCCACTTTCAACTGTTGCTGTATCACTTTGATCTTTTCTGTTGTCTGTTGTACTAACTCAGGACCCAAAAGCTGATACTCACCAGACTCATACCAACACAAAGGAGAATCACACTTCCTTCCATACAAAGCCTCATAAGGAGCCATGTCAATGCTCCGCTAATAACTGTTGTTGTAGGCAAACTCTATCAAGATAAGATGTATATCCCAGTTGCCTAGAAACTGCAAAACACAAGCTCGAAGGAGATCTTCCAAATTCTGAATAGTCCTTTCAGACTGTCCATCTGTCTGTGGGTGAAAGGTTGTACTGAACCTCAACTGCGTTCCCAAAGCTTTGTGCAACTATTCCCAGAAACAACTCGTAAACTGAGGACCTTTGTCAGAAACTATCGTTACTGGCACACCGTGCAAACATACTATCTCATCCACATACATTCTAGCGAGCTTCTCAGCTGTATGCGTCGTCTTTACCGGTAGGAAGTGGGCAGACTTTGTCAATCTGTCCACTATCACCCAAATGGAATCATGATTTCTAGTTGTCCTGGGTAGACCAAGTATGAAATCCATGGTTATATGATCCCATTTCCACTGCGGTATCGGCAAAGGTTGCAACGTACCTGCCGACTTCTGATGTTCAGCCTTCACTTGCTGACACACTGCACACCTAGCCACGAACTCAACTACATCTTTCTTTAAGCTGGGCCACCAATACAAGTCCTTCAGACTATGATACATCTTGGTGACACCTGGATGCATAGCATACATCGATGTGTGTGCTTCCTCGAGCACCAACCTCCTCAGGTCATCAACATCTGGAACCACCATTCTATCATGAAAGCAGACTAGCCCATCCTCAGACTCATGGAACCCATCACGCTTTTCACTGCCGAACTCTGATCTGATCAGCTGTACTGCATCATCTGTCTGCTGTGCATCTTTGATCTGCTATCTCAGTGTAGGCTTGACTTGCATCTATGCTAAAAGTTTAGCTAACAAGGAAACTTCCATCTGCACATTCATCTGCCACAGAGAAACAAACATATCCTGCCTATGACATACCAGAGAACTCAACCGTGCCTTCTTTGAAGAAAGAGAAGAAGACTTTCTGCTAAGCACATCAACTACTACATTCACCTTACCAGGATGATACTCGATAGTACAGTCATAATCATTGATCAAATCCATCCATCGCCGCTGTCGCATGTTCAACTCTTACTGCGTAAAGATGTACTTCAGGTTCTTATGGTCCGTAAAGATCTGACACACTTCCCCATAAAGATAGTGTCTCCAAATCTTTAGCGCATGAACCACTGCCTCCAACTCCAAGTCATGATTCGGATAGTTCTCCTCGTGTTTCTTAAGCTGTCGCGAAGCAAAAGAAACAACATGATCTTCCTACATCAGCACACAACCTAAACCTTTCTTGGAAGCATCATAGAACACAACATAGCCCTTTCCAGGTTCTGGCAGGATCAACACTGGAGCACTGGTCAGCTTCTCCTTCAAACTCTAGAAAGCTTGTTGACATCGATCATCCCAAATGAAAGGTACATCCTTCCTAGTCAACTTCATCATCGGCAACGCAATCACACTAAAGTCCTTGATAAACCTCCTGTAGTATCCTACTAAACCCAGAAAACTGCAAACTTCTGTCGGCATCTTCGGCTGCTCCCATTCTGCAATGGATTCCACCTTCTTCGGATCTACTTTGACTCCTTTTGTAGATATCACATGACCCAATAAAGTTACTTCATCCAACCAGAACTCACACTTACTGAACTTGGCATACAACTGATGTTGGTGAAGAAGAGTCAACGCTCGACGAAGATGTTGCTCATGCTCTAGCCTGTCCTGACTGTAGATCAAAATGTCATCTATAAAGACTACAACAAACTGATCTAGGAACGGACGAAACAATATGTTCATCAAGTCCATGAAAGCAGCAGGTGCATTAGTTAACCCAAACGACATAACCACAAACTCGAAGTGACCATACCTCATCCTAAAAGCAGACTTTGGTATGCCATCCGCCTTAATCCTCAACTGATGATATCCAAACCGTAGATCGATCTTCGAAAACACTGTAGCACAACGCAACTGATCAAACAGATCATCTATCCTCGGTAACGGGTACTTGTTCTTGATCGTGACCTTATTCAATTGTCAGTAGTCTATACACAACCGCATCGAGCCATCCTTCTTCTTAACGAACAACACTGGAGCACCCCAAGGCGACGTACTCGGTCGGATGAAACCTTTGTCCAGCAACTCTTGCAACTGCTTCTTAAGCTCTGCCATCTCCAACGGAGCCATCCTATATGGTGTTTGCGCAACTGGCTGTGTTCCTGGAACCAGATTGATCTTGAAGTTAATCTCTCAGGGTGGAGGAACACCAGGAAACTCCTCAGGGAACACGTCGGCAAACTCTCGAACCACTGACACCTCCTCAAGACTAGGACCTTCGCCTTGGCAACCACAACGGTATCCACCATGTGAGCTAAAAATGCCTCACATCCTTACCGTAGCAACTTCTCTGCCACCATAGTTGACACCAAACACGTCAAAAGAATCTTCCTATCTCCTTGGAAGATCCACTTCTCTCCGTCATCATCAAACACTGCCTGTTTGGAACCACAGTCCAAAATGACCTTATACTTCTCTAAGGTATCCATCCCAAGGATGACATCAAACCCATGCATATCAAGTGGTATGAGATTCACTTGAATGCAGTGTCCCAAGAAAGACAAGACACAAGACGGACACTCTTCTTGAAGCAACGCGGAACCAGCAAGAGGGGTTTCTAACAACAAACTATCCTTCTTACAGCTAACAGGTAAACGACAGTTCTCAAGCATACTATAGGCGATAAAAGAGTGTGTAGCACCCGGGTCAACCAGAATAGATATAAAGCAAGAAGAAGACATATCAGAATGAAATAACTCCATCTGACCTGTCACCACTCGTAGGTTGACTATCGCCTCTGGCTGATTCATAGCATAGAATCGAGCCGTTGCTTGCTGTCCACAACCTCTGCTTCCTTGAGCAGACGATCCAGCTTGAGACGCTTGACCACGTTCTCATCCTCTGCTACTACTGGGCTGCTGTCTGTCCGATCCTTGATGATTCCGCCTCAGCTGCTGCGTCACTTCAACATCTCTATTCGGGCAATTGAACCTCCAATGCCCAATCTGACCACACAGATGGCATGCTCTATCGTCAACTCGTGGCCTAGATGGCCCTGTCATTGCCACAGAAGCGGTACTGTGTGCCTTCGATGGTGAAGAAACATAACCTCTTCCCTTACTCAGAGACCACTGATACGGTACACCAGAACCTCTCATCACTGACGGTGCCACAAACCTTGACTTCTTGAAGCCACCAAACCTCTGTCCCTGGAACTGAGCAGGTCTCTTTTTATCCATAGACTCTCTCTTCTCCCTAACTGATTGTTCGATCCTTCGGACGGATTCCACAAACGTAGCAAACCGCTCTCGGTTCTCCAAAGCAGATACAGGTGTTGTCATCTCAGAACTCAGACCTTTCTTAAAGCGTCTGATCCGCTCCTCATCTGTCGCTGCCATGTGAGGACAAAACCTCAACAGATCCATGAACTTGGCTTCATACTCAGTGATGTTCATCGTTCCTTGTCACAGGCTCTCGAACAGACTGATCTTCTCATCCAGATACGTCTTTGGAAAGTATCTGCTGACGAACTCGTGCCGAAAATCTTCCCAATCGATCACCTCACCAGGACACTTCTCTTCCTCGATGGTCCACCAGTGACCAGCACTACCTTTCAGGAGGTAGACAACATGTTTTAATTTGTCTGCATCGGGGATGTCGAGGATCCGGAAAGCCTTCTCAAGACTTGTCAGCCACAGATCTGCATTCGCTGGATCAGCCGTTCCAGCATAATCCGAAGCTCCGACTCGGCGAAGCCACTCGAAGGTCTTCCTAATACCCGATGCTTCACCATGGGGAGCCTGTGCTCTCGGAGGAGGCACCGGTAATCATTCAACCATGAGATTCATCGTAGCCATCATCTGCGCCATAAGCTGTTGGTAGGCAGGGTGTTCAAGAATGGCTGGGTTAGGTTGGGGACCTCAGGCACCCGATCTCCATGTGCCTGCCCTTCAGCTGAAGCAGCATCGCTGTACTCAGCTGAGTGTTCTTCATGGTTTCCAGACATCTTGACTTTTCTTCCGCTGAGGCAGAAGATGATTGTAAGAAAATCTAGAAAAACCCATAAGAACAGACTCAACCTAGTCCTAGATCCCTGTAGACTCAGCGAACCTAAGCCTCTGATACCAAAACATGTGGCAACACATCCCACTATCACACAGACAGCAAGGTGTTACGCGAAAATGTGCGGAAATCACCATAACCACAGATTACCAAAACACGGGTTAATTAAAACTGATTGCGGAAAACTGCTACACTAAGAAACTATTACATTCCAGTCCACATCCTGCAAGAAAACATGTTATATACATATACAAGATCTGATACGTGTCCACAACTTACAGGAACAACTGTCTATCCATCACATGAGTTCACCACCTATTCATATACATAAAGGCCTACCTCCGGCCAGCAGCAAGATATACAAACATCCACAGCTACACATCGTGAAACAACGTCAAAACACCGCCAAGGACCTGAGAGTACAGGGATGACTCTAGACTCTAACACAAAACATCCAAAACCGCAGCATGTCCAACGCTTGCCTTCTATAGTTCTTCTTGCTTCTCAGCCGCAACTCCGCGACCACCACTACGTCTAGCTCGACTACCTAAAAAGGGTGTAAACCAATGGGGTGAGACAATTGAACATTGTCCCAGTGGGAAACATAACTCCCCACCACAACTACAGAACCTCAAAAAGATAAAGCTATAACAATAGATAACTGATAATAGGTATAACGAGAGCAGTTTATATAAAGCAAAGCTATTCTTACCGACAAGCTTACCAGTTGTACCATAAGGCATTTAATCAAACATCTCTCAATGGAACATGATTGACAAGATAAGATATATTGCCACTTAACCTGAGGAATATAGAAGTAATCGCAAGATATAACTGGTTAACTACACAAACAAGGCCTCAACCAATGTTTCGTGTTTGTCTTAAGCAGTAATACTATTCGGCTAAATTATGTATTATTATGCCCCGAGGAAGTGAGCCATACCGCTCAAATCCAACCTTCGGTTACAAAACCCAAGCTGGTGCCATACAAGGTCAATGGAAGAGCCGAACTCCACGACCTCGCCCCTCGTAGTCAGTGTACGAGTACAACACAAGTAGGACCGCAGTCTCATCCTGAAGTGGTCTTAGCCACAGGGTCAGGCTACCCTCTGCCTAGCCCGCCTCAGTACAAGTATCGACGCTAGTGAAACTGAGCCACAGGCCTATTCACCGTGCTCTGAGCCATGAACGCATTCATGCTCCTCATATCACATATCCTGAGCCATGGGCCTGTTCACCATGCTCTTCATCACAATTGGGCTACGGGCCTGAATCCGCACCCTGGAGTCTACAACCGAAGTTGCACTCTTACCTCCTCACTTTAGGCTAGGAGCAACCTCGCATATTCAACAATATGCGCTCTGGGTAATCCCGTAAGAGAACCCGTTTCACCATCACCAAATTCCTGACGATGATGGATCTATGGCCAGGGCAACTACATGATATATTCCACTGTGATTATTTAGTATCTTTTAGATGGATTGCAAGATTCAACCAAGTTATATAGCATGCAAGATATCACAGAAAGTAAACAACATAAACTCAACATTATGCTATTATTGTAATCACATCAACCTGATCCATCTCAAGGATCCAACATAACATGTTATCACTTGGCCTCTTGCCAACCATCCAGATCCATCTCAAGGATCATCACATACCATGGGATCTCAATCCCTCATCATGTATTACCACTACCTCTCAAGGCTCGCATCATCATCATGGGACAAACACATCATACATGCAATCTCAACAACCAGAGTAATTATCAGAGTGATGTTACTCATCACATATTTCTCATAGCCTTTTTATGGCTAAGCATCACCTGCATGGTTAGGGTATACAATAATCATAATTTCAACATAAGGACTATGCTTACCATCATGAAATGACATTCAAGATGTTATAATTATCAATTATACATTATCTGGTGATCAAGTGCATAAAGCACATCATTAAGCAACTATTTATGTACTTATCCTTATCTCATCATTATATAGATAATCAAGGTGATTCCTTAATACATTTAGTCATGTCAGATAAATAGAACAAGCGTTGTCATTACCACTACCCTTATCATTATCTTTAAGTGAGCAAGGAGGCACCAACATTTAGGCAAGGATATATATGTACATACAACTAGTCTGTTTCCATGATACGAGGAACCGTCAACAAGGATAACAAGAACCCTCACTATAGATCACCACGAACCCTCACAAAAAGGGGGTGTATCGGCCACCTTCCCTCACCCAAACTCAACGCATAATGGCAGATATATAAGTGAGCAGCAACGCTGCGTTGCCACCAAGGCAACCAGCGCGTGATGCAACATTATAAGGGGAAGTAACGCACGAAAGGGGTGTGTATCAGGCACATAGCACTATCGGGTGACGCCTTCTGCGGTTTGCTGTTATCGGCCGACACCAAGTCGACACAACGCCTGACACAACTACCCATCAACACTGTCATAGGTGCTAACATCTCGGCCAGGTCAGACCACCAATCATAACGTCCAAGAAAGAGAGAGAGATAACTCATCCATAAAACGTGCAACAACCTGGTCAAGGCCTAACGGCCGACACAAAGCAAAGGAATGGGCGTGACGCCTGTCACAAGCACAAGAGGTGTCGCCCGACACCACCACATCACCCAACACCAAAGCAAACGTGCCGCCCAACATGCTAAAATAAGAGGTCTCGTCCAACAAGGTCATCTTCCTCCTCAAACACAAGGTACTCAAAACCCTAGAGGTTGAAGGAGATGGCTCACCTCAATCAACCAAGAAAGAGGGGTCTTGCACACCACATATCACTCATTGGGCAGCACAAACACCAACCCAAGCTCACCCTTCTAGTCCATGGCGAGAGGAGAGTGTTGCTCAAGCAAATAGAACACAAGCTCACCTCAATTGACTATGAAAGAGGGGTGTTGCTCATGAGACTAGAAGCTTAAACTCACTCCTCTAGACCAAAGAGAGAAAGGAGTATTGCTCACCAAAAACTACCAAGAGGATCGGCCAAACAAGGGTGCTAAGCAAGATGTAAAAACTAAAAACAACATATAAGCAAGGAAGGAGGTAAAGTAGTTAGGGTTAGAAGTTATGCAACCCGCCTTAAGCTCCAAGCTCCGAAGAAGAAGAAGAGATCCAAGCTTCAAGGGATGTCGACCACCACTTGCTCCTTCAAAGGGGGGGTGTGTCGGCCGACACAAGCAAGGAAGAAGGGAGTGTCGTGCACTTAAGGTGGAGAAGGAAACTAAAGGATCAAAGGAACTCAAAGCAAGGGAAAGAACCACCTATATAGAAGGAAAGGGAGGAGAAAACAAGGTAGAGCATGGCAAGGTGTCGCCCACCCAAGGGACACTTGTCCTAGAGCTCAAGCCACCACTCTTGCAAGCCTTATACACTTGTCTAAGGTCATTGCCACATGCATGCATTAAGCTCCAAGTGTCCACTAGAGGTGACACAAATGAGGTCAAAGCTGGGTCAAACACCATGGGTGACACAACACTTGCACCAAGGGTGACACAACAAGGCTCCATGGGCAACACACATCCATGTTGGCCGACACACTCACCTCTAGGTCGACAAACACCTCTCTTGGGCGACACAAAGCTCAACCAAGCCCAAACAAGGCACCTCAAGGCCCAAGCAAGCTCAACCAAGGCCCAATGAACTCAAGCAACAAGCCCAAGCCTTCCTCTCAACCTTAGAGGAAGCAAAGAGAGAGAGGAACACCTCACAAGGTGGCAAACTTGCCTACAAAACCCTAGACTTGGGTTATTTACAAGTAGCACCTCCAACTCTCAACAAAGCACAACCAAACCCTAATCACCACTAAAGGTGATTAGCAAGCACCAAGGCACCAGGGTTAAGCAAAGCAAATAGGGTAAACCCTAAACGAAGGTCAGGGTCCTTACATTGACGATGCAGTAGACATATACCATGACAATAATGGAGCCATTACATAAGATAAGGAACTCAAATCACATCATCATTCCAAGAACATACTACATAATTATTATATCACATGAGAGATCGCATATCAAGGAGATGTGAACACACACACACACACACACACACACACACACACACACACACACACACACATATATATATATATATATATATATATATATTATCAACCAAAAACAATGTTGCTAACCCTATGACAAAAGCTCTTTCATGGAAGGATCAGGATGGTCATGTTAGATTATCTGGAAATAGATTCTTGAGTGATTGGATCTACGTGGGAGATTGTTGGTTGTACATCTTGAGAGCCTATCATATGATGATTGTAATGGGATAACATGTACTTTATCTGATTATAATAAATTAATTTCCAATTGTTATATTTACTTCAGTATGAGATAGTGATTAAACATTATAATGTCCTTAGAATGTGTCACACAATGAAATGTGATTTCAGATGGAGGGCCTAAACATGAGATCAATTTATTCCAAAAATGTTTGTTCTTGTCTAAGTTTATAGTCATGTTATTATATAAATTAGAATCAAAATAATACAATAAGAGTAGTATGTGTCTTGATTGATTACTACAACTCGTTGATTATGACATTTGATATCGATTTGAAAACATAGGTACTTGTTAATGAATAAGTGTAACCGATCAGTCTCACTTTGAGTATCATACATAGGATTAAAAAATGATAGTAATAATCATATCTCAATGCAATATTGGTGTGTATGGTACTTAAACATGAAGCCACTATGACGAACATGTGTTATCTCATGTACTTTAACACTACTCAACTTGACCTTAAACAAGGGTTTTTGTACAAGTAGTAATTGGATGTCTTGTGAGACATGTGATTTATTGTGAGTTACGTACATGGAACTTGTCTTTCCATTTGGGGTGACATATAGGCCACTTGATGAGTGAGAATACGACATGCATACACATGATCATGTGAGTCAATATTTGATATTGATTTCACATATATCTCAATAAACTACTCTGACTAAGAAACATACATTTAACATTAAGAGGATGTTGATTTCATGTCTCATATTGAATGTGGATATAAAAAACAAAGGGATTATATAGTCACTATAACAACGACCACACCCAGGTTGAAGTTGTTTTCCAACTTATTCAATTTAATTGGGTGGCAATGTTTTGGTGCTAGATACTGGTCATTGTTTATGAAGCTATAATATGATTACAAACATCACTACCAACACAATTTGGAACATGTAGAGTCACACACATATGATGTATATGGAAGAGGAGTATAACCATGCATAAGTTAAATTGGTTATTACAATGCTTAGGTAATAAATTAGAGCAATTTTAGACTATATAAAAGTCTAGATGGTTGGCTATAAGGTCTAGTCATTTGACTAGATCTCAGAAGGTTGGCTCATATGATGAGTAGATCGATCGGTCAATTACTAGAACTACACTCATGTGATTAATTAAATGTTAATGAATTTTCTTTCCTATGATATATGGTTTACCAAATAGGGTCTAGAATTGGTTAAACTTAAAGCCTAGACTAATTTGAGCATGTAAAATCCATTTTATTTACATTAGTTACTGCTTTTAAGATGATTAGTTAGGACTACCAATTTATTATCATTTACGAATGTTATTAGTATGTATTGTCTTAATTAGCACATTTCCTAATACTTTGATATTAGGTTAGTCATAGGATTATATTTAAATTACATACTTTTCTTAATATCTATTTCAAGTATCATAATTTCATCAATTTTCCATTTATTGAGTCATTTAATGTGATAAGACTCCAATGTTTTCACATATTATTTCTAATTTCAATATATTATTCTATTTAATGGGTATTAAGATTGTTTTCATAATTCTTATTGCTTCAAATATATCTAATCATGTATTGGGAATTATAAGACTTTCTAGTTGAATGATGTACATTAAAGAGAGTTGAGGCACATGGTTTTATCGATATGCATGCATTAATATCTATGGTCATATATCATGCCAGGTTTATATGAGTCTCCACGTATATTTTATGCTTTGTTGGTTCATATATCAACTTAGGCGTATACATTATTTACATATTTTGAGTTAGGGTTTATTATACAAATGGCAGATTGTTAGTTATCACTAATATAATTCATCCAAGCACTACGTAACTTCACTCTTATTATCATCTTATTGATTTCAAGGGTTTACAATGCGGCCCTATTTTAGGGCTCCATCTTGTGACTTTTTGCATTTTAATCACATCTAAACATGTTAGATTGCAAGTCAATTCCCCCATTAAATATCATGTCAAATGCACTTATGTTTTTTTTGTGTTTTTTTAGGATTTATACACGCACTAGATGCAAAGGAGAGAGAAGGAGGTGGTCCTCGTGTTTCCAAATCTTGGGATTGGACCCAAATCTTCTCCAAACATCCCTTGAGGAGACAATAATTGATCCAAAGCAATTAGCAACCATTTGAAGGAATTTGTAGAAAATTTAAACAACTGGACACTCATCACGGGCGTAGTACTTCCCATGGCCGTGGCAAGATGGTCTAAAAATGAACAAGGAGACCAGTACATTTGAAAGTCAAGTACCAAAATTGTGACCGCCAAAACAACTGTGGTATAATGAGTCCCCACGACTGTGGACAACGGAATGGTTGTGACCAAAGTTCACCATCACCCTCGTGGCACAATGCCACAACCGTGGCGAGATGGTCCAAAATCAACAGGGAGACCAGCATTTTTGAACGTCAACTACCACAGTCGTGACCAGCACAACAGTCATGGAAAATAAAAACCACCATGACCATGCCAACCGCCACAACCATGGCATATAGAGAGAAAAATAGGAAGCAATGAAGAATGATTGAGGTATCCCCCCTCTAGAACGTCAATGCTCCCCCCACACCCATGTTATCCTCCACCCACCAAGGTCGTGGCACCTACCACGGCTGTGTCCACTGAGCCTCCCTTCTCCATCAGTTTCCACCCTATCACCACACCTAACCAATCCACCACGACTGTGATCATCCTCATCCACCACAGTCGTGGTGATCACCCAAACCCTACTGCTTTTTTACACTGAATTCCCAACTTTACCCCCACTTACCCTAGTGCTTCCCCACCACCTATATATACTATAGTGGTGGCCACAACATGAGGTTATCTTCCTCTAACATTCATTGCCATCCTCCCTTAGCATTCAAGAGCCCCTACCTACCCCCTTCCATATCCACCTCATTTCCACCCAAACCCTAACTTTCTAGGATTTTCCACCACAATCCCCTATATTTCCATATCATTTATCCACCTTAGAGGAGGTAGAACAACCTACAATATCTAGGAGGTGAAGGAGAAGAAGCTTCCACAAAATCCATGGTCTTCTTTCTCTTTCTTCTCTCATTTTTACTCTTTTGCTTGATTATGAGTAGCTAAGCCCCCTTGGAGGGCTGTTTGGGGGACGAAATGTTACTTTGATACCATGTTGGGGGAAAACAACTTGTAATGAACATGTTTCCATTCTATGATGATCGCCTCTGGCTTCTATTTCATTTCCCATTATTTCACTTGTGATTTATGCTTCTAAACATGGATTGCTTGTCGTTTGATGTTTGAAAATACTCAGATTCTAGGGGAAAATGAATTGTATGTGACGATCTTAAGAATTGCTCCTAGGTCCAACTAGTGGATCCCTAGCTAGCACCCTATCTTTCTACATACAAATCTCTTCTCTGACAACCAAGTGTGAGATCTATGTATCTACTGTAAGGGTGATTAGTGCAATTGCCTAGAGTTTTCTAAAGGCTAGATGGTGAATAACATGAGGTGAAACACCCTCATTATGCTCTCCCTTCCTACCCTTAGTTCTCAATTGCCCTAATAACCCTTACCCTAGAAACCTAGATTAGTTGAATCCAATAGAAATCCCACCTAGACCTTGGTCCAATTGAGCCTCGTAAGGCTAGATAGGGGGCGAAAGGGTGTAATTCCCCTCCCACACTCTGTTCTATCCATGGCCAACCAATAGTCTAGGGTTATTTCATTGTATTTGACTATATTATTTGGTTTGGCAATCTAGAATAAAAATATGAGACTTACATGATATATCAACCCCCAACTTGGATTCTTGTGGCATTCCCCCAAACGGCTCACTCTCCCCATAACTTTCTAAAACCCATCTTTCTTAATTAGCTTGCTTATGGTAATGTAGTTACTTGCCTCAGTTGCTCCTTAGATTAATTACTTAGATCTTGACAATTAGGCCTTACTTGAGTAGTTAGTGCTCTTTTAAGTTTGCTAGTGTTAATCTTGCTAGTTAATGATAACCTAGGTCATTAATTGACCTAGTGCTTCACTTGTCTCTTTAGTGTTAACTTGCATTGCTATGTAACTTAGTTGTAGTCTCTTGCTCACGCTGAGTTAGTTGTCTTATTTTGTTAACTAGACTTAACTTGCTTAGGGTAAAATATGGTTTGCTTGTCTTGTCTTGTAGTTTCAGTTCACTTCTTGCTTTTAATTTCTCACATCATTAGTGTAATCAACCAAATCAACCAACAAATCCAAAAAACCCTACCCTCCGCATTAGGAACATAGCTCACCTCACTCAGCTCTAGTGCCCCCTCTTATAAATTTGAAAGATCCACGTGTGTTTGCATAAGTTGCATCTAATCAAATCCAATTAGCTAGTTGTAAACCAATACAAGTGAACACACACCAGTGTACTGATTAAGCATAGCACCTATGTTTCTCTCAATATGAATCCTAACATGCTATTCATGTAGCATGTGGATGTTAAGGTTATCTCGATCCATTATATGCTATTGTGAGGGTATATCTTACACATTGTTTTGTGTTTTCTTGTGAACTAAGAGCATTCTTCCTATGACTCCAATATGGTTCATTCTTTGGTTGCTTTTTGATCTTGTCCTTAGGGTTATGTGAATTCTTTTGTTTCTTACCTTAACTAGAATTCTTATAATAATAAGTTTGATCTTAGAGTTAATGTCAATAGGCATATTATGTTTCTCTTTCATGTGCTCCTACCTTACTGAGATATCAACCATCAAGTTACATGATGACAAATTTTCCTTCTTGTGCTCGAGGTACATTCCAAAGACCTCCCATAATTTTTACAATTTTTTTATGATTGATATTACAACAAGTTTTTCACGGTGGCTTCATATTTTCTCCATGAAGTCCATGTACAAAAGCTGGAACTCGTGTGTTTATTCGGTAACATGTTTCCCTCATCCACATGAAAGTTCACGCATTTGACATGAAATACATGTCAAGACATTGGTCCTCATTCTGATACTTTATGTCCAGAATCCCCACAGTTCCTTCACATAAGTGACATGAGAAGAATGTTTACATCAAACATGACGTTGAACAGTGAAATGAGTGTACATCCTCGACACAAATAGGGAGAGGCAGATAGCAGAAGACTAGGAACAATGACTACGGTTAATCACAAACGTGAGAGTATAGATTCATCAAACCTAAGAGAGCAAGGAGCCTTATTTATAGTACACTATAGGAGTCCCGCATTCACATAAAAAAATTACGGGAAAGAAACAGCCAGACGTTTTTAATTGTACATATAAAAGGAAGAATCGCTTTCCTATTTGGTTTGTAAGACTGTAGGAACGTATTACAATCATGACCGAATTATAATCAGCGGTTATCAAATTGTATAAAAAGATACAAAAGACAGATATTTCTCACGAGACCTCTAGGTACTTGTAAACAATAGGTCACTTGTACTCTCATATAGAACGAAAATACTCCAATTGAAACAGTGAGCAGTGTATGACTAAATCTATCTTCCACTCGCTTAAAAGACAAACAGTGACCAGTGTATATAACAAAGCATAGCACCTTATTATCTCCCTCGTTCAAAGACAGGTCGAATGTTTTTTGAACTTTTAAATGTGGTACTGGCAATTCTTCGCATTACATATTTTCGATATTGAAAATTAACGTGAACTAAGAAAATATTTTGTTTACCAAACTATATCATAGCTGATCAGTTTGGTAAATTGATGGTTTGGGTTTGAATTCCGATAGTTGCCGCAAGTGCGAGTTTTGTATCACCCTGGATGAATGAGATTCAACATCATCTAACATTGAGTTGCTGGCTATTTAGCTGGGGAGAAGAGGTGAGCGATGTTGGTCGGGTGGCACAAATGACCAAGGCCATGGCCGGACCAGGACGAATTGGCGAGCAGCTCGTTGACAGCAGACGTGGTGTCGTAGAGGTCCCACCAGACGTAACTTGACGGATCGCTGCACTCCATCTCCGACGACAGGCACCTCACTTGTCCCGCGAAGCTGCTCAACCCGCAGCAAGCGTTCGTCGCGTCGCGGAAACCTTAGTATCAAGAAAACCAAAACCAAACTAAGGTCGTGTGGAGATTTGACTAGAAAGACAAGTAGGTAGCAATTGTTTGGGAGTTGTCATTGACTGGCGAGTATGTACCGTAGAAGAAAGGGTCGGAGATGATCTTGATGATGCCAGCGTAGACGTCGCAGAACGCGACTGTGGCGCTCGGAAGCTGTGCGGCGAGGTCGCGGACGGCGGATGACAGCTGGGCGTTGTAATCGGAGACGAGGTCGTTCACGCCGGCAGCACAGCCCTTGGTATCCAACCCATCGAACGTCTGGAATACGACTCGAGGAGAGCAGCCAAGTGGGAACAATCCCATCACCAGAATGTTCCTGGCGCCAGCGTCGTACAGGTTCTGGATAAATGGATGGACAGACGAACAGGAATCAGGAATCATCAGAAAAGAAATTTAATCCGGCACAAGAAAATCAAACAGGAATCACGGACAATTTAATCGATCAATTGATTGACAAAAAGACTGATAACAAGCATGCCTCTATGGATTGCTTGATCTGGTGGACAAGCACGGCTGAGAACCCCCCTTTCCCGTACTTGGGGATCACCGACGGCGAGTCGCTGGACAAGAGGTCGATGAAGTCGTCTTTTCCGAACGACAGGAAGAAGACGGAAGAGGCGACGAGTTCCTCGGTAGCCGTCGCCCCGATCTCCATATGGAACATCTCGATGGCGTCCATTGCGAGCATCAGCTGCCGCTGCAGGCCTTGGAACAACAGAGACGACATGCTCCCTCCTAGGACGGTGCCCTGGGTCGACCCGAAGTTGAGGCCGCCGACCAGACATGCCACGCCGGGGACAGTAGTACCGTCGCTGCACCTCCCGCCTCTGACGGCCCGGATGATCCCGTCGACTACGCCGCCGCTGCTCACGATGCTGTAGAAGGGCGAGATTGGAGGGAGCCCCATCTTCTCAGCTGCCGAATCATAGTGAAGTCGGACGAAACTCAAAATCCGCTTGGAATGGTTTGCGATTTGATAATGTGTGTACAGCGGAAGAAGAAGAAGTGGAGTGCTGTTTACCGAGAAGGTCTGGGAGGAGGCGATTCTTGCATAGCCCGAACGACGAGAGGTTGGCGACCGGGAACAGAGGGGACAAGAAGGTGTTGCCCCAGCAGTTGACGGAGGAGTCACCGAAGACGAAGAGAGGCCTCACCACGCGATTCTGTCTCTGCCGAGGACTTCGCGGGATGGGGGAGGATCTGGACCAGGTTTCCGACGCCTCCGATGGCGGCAGGAGCGTAGCCGCTGCCAGGGCGAGGACAACGACGAGAAGAAGGCGCGCCATTACCGCTGATGTGGCCTTTTCTCTCTCCGCGACGCCTCCCAATGCTCGTCTGTCGACCTTTTATGTAACAAACACTTGCTTGAACGGCCACACCGTTACAGAGTTGCAGTACAAACAGATTTCAGCAAAGCGCAGGGACCATCAAGCCGCTTTTCTCGCGAATGCGCTACAGCGCTAGTCCTGTGGACCTCGTTTCATATGTTCGGCGGCGCGCGGAGTAGCACTCCTTCTAAGTATATCGTCATATCATTTGCTCCTTGGTGGATGGAAGTATATTTTTATGATCTTGCCCCGGATCCTACAAAAAGGTTGGTTAGGATTGTGAAAGAACGAAGTTTTGATTTTTAACTACAAACTTTTGGATAGTGTCATTGATCCACTGTGATTGATTTTGAGAAAGCCAAGGTTCATGAATGTGTGTCAAACTGAGATGATTATGTATTTTGAGACTCTGGTTAACAAACTCTTCTATGGTTATTTCCGTTGTGTTTCAATCAAGAACTCAAAGTAAATCTGATTCTGATGATATTAGTCAAATCCATGGAGCTTTGAGTAGGCATCAATGTATTGATTGTGCATTTATGTGTTGATGATGATCTATATCCCATAACATAAGATAGGTAACACTAGAATCGTGTATCAAATGTGAAATAATTGTAAGAAATCAACTGAAAATTTAATCACAAAACAAGATGGAAAGGGGAGAGCCTCTCATGGAGGGCAAGGGTAGGGAAGGGGAAGAGGGAGATGAGGGAGACACAATGCTTCTCGCGAGCCTCTTCGTTCAACAACCAGGTAGGAATGTCAAACTAAATGTTTGTATACCGGTAGAGCCTAGTGATTCCAATATGGAACCCCAAAATCTCACTCATGTGGAGGTAGAATCGAGTTTGTCTAGGGTTGAAGAAGCACATCATGATACCTCAAATTAAAGCATGCCAAAGCAATCTGAGGATGAGGCTCTAGAAACGATGTGTTTGGCGACAACAAGCATGGAGCGTAGTTGCAAGACATCTCACCTCTGTGCCCTTCATCAACCCCTTTAGGGAAAATAGAACCCTGGTTGGAGAGTTCCTGGTTCAAGAAGCTGCCTCACTTTATTTATACCTAATCCCTAGTTTGTAATCAGTTAACACTAATAGGAACATGCTTGCTACTACATGTGATACTTTAGTAACACTACATGTTTTGATCACATAACTCATAGTAATACATATGAATTAATCTAATAACCTAACCATGACTTAATATGTATATTGTGGCAACACATCCCATTATCACACAGATAACGAGGTGTTACGCGAAAACGTGCGGAAATCACCATAACCACAGATTATGAAAACATGGGTTAATTAAAATCGATTGCGGAAAACTAATAAACTGTGAAACTATTATATTCCAGTCCTCATCCTGCACAGAAACATGTCATATATATACACGAGATCTGATACGTGTCCATAGCTCAGGAACAGCTGTTCATCCATCCCATGAGTTCACCACTTGTTCATATACATAGAGGCCCGCATCCGGCCAACAGTAGGATATACAAAACATTATCGATCGTTCATCGTGAATCAACATCAAAACACTGCCAAGGACCTGAGAGTACAGGGATGACTCTAGACTCTACTACAAAACATCCAAGACAGTAGCATATCCATCGCTTGCCTTCTACTGCTCGTCAGGCTGCTCGGCCGCAACACCACGAACACCACCACGCCTAGCTCGACCACCTAAAAAGGGTGTAAACCAGCAGGGTGAGACAATTGAACAATTGTCCCAGTGGGAAACGTAACTCCCCACCGCAACTACAGAACCTCAGCAAGATAAGCAGATAACTGATACAAATTTAACGAGAGCAGTCTATATAAAGCAAAGCTATTCTTACTGACAAGCTTACCAGCTGTACAAAAGCATATAACCAGATATCTCCCAATGGAACATGATTGACAAGATAAGATATATCACTATATAACATGATTATCAGAAATAAAATATGATGCCACATAACCTGATTATCAGGATAAGACATATTACCACATACCTGATGAATATAGAAGTAACTACAGATATAACAGAATTAACTACACAAACAAGGCCTCAACCAATATTTCATGTTTATCTTAAGCAGTAAGTACTAAACAGCTGTATTACGTATTATTATGCCCTAAGGATTTGAACCGTATCATTCAAATCCAACCTTCGGTTATGAAACCCAAGCCGGTGCCATACAAGGTCAATGGAAGAGTCGGACTCCACGACCTCCCACCTCATGGTCAGTACACGAGTACAACACAAGTAGGACCGTAGTCACATGCTGAAGTGGTCTAAGCCACAGGGTCAGCTCCATAGGCTACCCTCACTCTAGCCCGCCTTGGTACAGGTCTCGGCGCTAGTAAAACTGAGCCACGGGCCTGTTCACCGTGCTCTGAGCCATGAACGCATTCATGCTCCTCATATCACATATCCTGAGCCATGGGCCTGTTCACCATACTCTACATATATCTGAGTCTGCAACCGAAGTTACACTCTTACCTCCTCATTTTCAGGCTAGGAGCAACCTACACATATTCAACAATATGCGCTTCCAGGTTAACCCGTAGGAGAACCTATTTCACCATCACCAAATCCTGACGATGATGGATCTATGGCTAGGGCAACTACATGATATATTTCACTGTGATTAATTAGTGTATTTTAGATGGATTGCAAGATTCAACCAAGTTGTATAACATGCAAGGTATAACAGAAAGTAAATAACATAAACTCATCATTATTTTATTATTGTAACCACATCAACCTGATCCATCTCAAGGATCCAACATCACATGTTACCACTTGGCCTCTTGCCAACCATCCAGATCCATCTCAAGGATCACCACATACCACATAATCTCAATCCCTCATCATGTATTGTCACTGCCTCTCAAGGCTCGCATTAACATCATGGGACCAACACATCATACATACAACCTTATAGAATAGTTATCAAAGTGATGTTACTCATCACATATGTCTCATAGCCTTTTCATGGCTTAATCATCACCTGCATTGGTTAGGATACACAATAATCGTAGATTCAACATAAGGACTATACTTATTATCGCAAGATGATATTCGAGATGATATACTTGTCATTTACACTATTTGGGGATCAAGTGTATTAAGCACATCATTAACGAACCATATTCATACTTATCCTTATCTCAGAATTATATGAATAATCAAGGTGTTTACTTTATGTGAGTAGTCATGTTGAACATACAGAGCAAGCACTAATATTACCACTATCATTACCATTATCATTATCATTAAGCAACCACTAGTGTAACTACCATTAACATTGTCATTAACAGATAAGCATAAGGCTCACATCATGCATAACATTACTACTACCTTCCTCATCATCCTCATATACTACTATCAGCATCATTACTACCATTATTATCATCATTATTATTATCAGCATCATTACTATCATTAGCATTGTTATCAAGGCATCACCATCGTTTGTTGTGCATAACCAAACACTTCCATATTACAAGGGACCATCACTATAGGATCACACAACCCTCACTAAGACTCGTCACAACCCTCTTCAACAACTAGGTGAGAGAGAGAAGAACTTCCTCATAACATGCTACCAACAAAAACCAACTCTAACGGCCGACACACCAAAGAAAAGGGTGTGACGCCTGATGCGATGATTTTAAGTCGCATTTATAGACCTTTTTCATATGTGTTTTGTGCCTTAATTACTCATTTTCATGGATATTATTGCATAATTCACTTTATTTGGTCTTTGCCATCATTTTATATCAAATCCCCTTTATTTCATTATTTTAAGCATTATTGATCATCTTATCATAGATCGTGTGGATTTATTTGGTCTTGTTGTACAATTTCAGGAAAAAACAAGTATCTACATCCGTCGATACCATCGACGGATGTCGATACCATCGACCAAGCCACAGGTTGTCAGCCGAGAAGAGCAATACAGAGTCGATACCATCGACACCCAAGTCGATGGCATCGAGATGTCTCCAGGCTGCTGGCAAGGATGAAGTCGATACCATCGACGCAAGTCGATGCCATCGACACAAGGGGAGCTACAGCATCGCTAAACGACAACAACCGACGCTAAAGGAGTCGATACCATCGACACCCAAGTCGATGGTATCGAGATCACCACAGGCACTCAGAATAAAAGAAAGGAAAGCTGCCGCTAATCCGCCGGGTCGATACCATCGACCCGCGTCGATGGTATCGACGCCGGCAGATATGCGTTGGATGTGTTTTGATTCCGATCGGACGGCTGTTGTTATTTGACGACCTAATTAGGGACTTATACCTAATGACGGCCGCCCAGAGGGGAGAGGATCTCATTTTTTTAGATTGCACGAGTGCCGAGGAGGAGAGAAAGGAGAACGGAGATCGAGAAGCTCATCCCGGGTGATTCGGATGCTGCCGAAGACAATTTCCACCACCGACAGGCGGGGAAAGCTTGTGTTTTACGCCAAGGATCCACCGGTTCTTCTCCGTTCAGGGGTTTTCCCATCTATTTCACGTTTTTCTTATGAATTCCCCAATTTCTACCGTGTATTTGTGTAAGATGAACATGAGAGGCTAAAACCCTCAATCTTTAGGACCGGGAGTAGCCCGGGGATACATTGTATGATGATTTTATATTGATAATTCATATTTTTCTCTCATATCCGTGGTATAAATTCGTTTTCTCTATTGCTATTGTTATGCTTGATCACCATAATAATAAATTAATGCCCTTAATCACTTCGACAGAAGGATTAACGGTTGAAAAGAAACGAATTCTACATTAATTAATAAAACCCTTGACAAAGGAGTTGTAAAATTAATGGTGGGAACTGAGGGACCGATCTTAATGCGCTTAGTTTAGGGGAATGATTACTATGACGATAGAATCAACCTAAATCTAAGTAGTGGATTACACCACGACAGTGGGTAATTCTCAATTCAGGCCACTACCCGGATAGAGAGAGAAGTGTGAGGAATTATATGAAATCTAATACAATGTTGACCTGCGGTGAAACCGCCATCCTAAAGATATCCCTTTTAATTGATTAAATTAACCTTTAATCGATTGTTTTCTTTGTTTGATTTTTATTTTATTTTGATTTGAACAACAAAACCCTACTTTGTTAATCGGTCTAGCTGATTGCGATTAGTTAGTAAAAGTCTCCAATAATTCACGTATCCCTGAGTTCGACTCGGGCCTCACAAGGCCTATATTACTCGACGCGTATACTTGCGTTTAAGCGCGTAGTAAAATACACGTCAACGCCCGTCACCACCCAGCCCTAACAGCCGTCACACACCAAAGGTTGTCACCCGGTACACTCCTATATCGTCCATCAAGGCTATTGGCCAACATACCAAGCATGACCTATCACCCAACTCAACAAACATGCCATACATGCGCCTATCGTCCAAGTCAAGCCAACCTTCATGCCACTTCCTGGTCTAATGTCCATCCTAAGGACAAGGGTGTCGCTTATCACAAGAAGAACCATCATGTCTTCCAACACCACCATATCGGCCAACACTCCTCTAGCTTAACCTATCACCCATCCTAAGAGCAAGGATATCACCCAACACCAAGAACACTCCTGTCGTCCAACACAAAGACACTCATGTCGTCCAACACACCAAGACAAGAGAGGGTATCACCCAACAGGGGTCACCATCAAACTCCAGCACAAGGAAACTCAAACCCTAGAGAGCAAGGTGCACTAGATCACAAGGAAACCCTAAACCCTAAGGAGGATCGGACACCAAATGTACAAAAGCAAGGAACTAACTACTAACATGCAACAAGATCATAGCTAGAGGTAAAGGAGTTAGGGTTAGAAGTTATGCAACCCGCCTTAAGCTCCAAGCTCCAAGGAAGAAGAAGAACACTCCAAGGTCCAAGGGATATCGTCCACCAAAGCTCCTCCAAGGGGGTGTATCGGCCACCACTGCTACTCCAAGGAAGTGTATCGGCCGACACACAAGGAAAGGAAGGGAGTGTCGTGCACTCAAGGTGGAGGAGAGACCAAAAGATCAAAGGAAGCTAAGGCAAGGGAAAGAACCACATATATAGAAGGAAAGGGAGGAGAAAACAAGGTAGATCCATGCTATGTGTCGTCCACCCAAGGGACACTTGTCCTAGGGCTCAAGCCACCACTCTAGCAAGGTCTAAGACACTTGTCCAAGATATGCACCAAGTGTCCACCAAACAAGACCAAGCATCATGGGTGACAAAACCAGCAGCTCCACTGGGCGACACACCAAGGTACCTGGGCGACACACATGGTTGTTGTCTGACAAAAACCACTCTAGGTCGACACATGGTGCGCTCCCGCTAGAGACTTGCAACGAGTGCAATCCACGAGGTCGGGAGGCACGGGATGAGATGGGATCTTTAGCTTTTGAAATTTGTAAGGTCCCAGACTAACTACCTACTTCTACTAAGACAATATACCCGCAAGCGCACGGGGTCTTGTCGTAGTACAGGTAAGGTGGCAAGTACGGGGTCGAACCTCGGAGATAGAGGGGGCGCTAGAGTTAGAGAGGGTGAGCTATGTTCCTAGTGCGGAGAGTAGGGTTTTTAGGGTTTTAAGATTGGTTGATGGTTGATTAAGCTAAACGAGCAAGTAAGAAACGCAAGATGAAACTAAGTTATTGACAGACTAAACTAGCAAACTAGGGTTAACAAACTATCTAATCAAGAACAGGAATGAATTACACCAAACTAAGCAGGTAACTAGCAATTAAGAAACTACACTAAGCACTAATAAGAGCAAAGGCCTGGATTAACACTAGCGAGCAAAACTAGGCAAAAGACTACACTAACTAAAGCAATTGAACTAAGCTAGCATTAACAAGCAAAGCAGGTAATTGGGGTTTTAAACAATTAGATGAGGGAGGTGGGCCGTTTGGGAATGTGACCTTAACATTAGTTGGGGGAAGTCACCATAATAAGCAATTAGCATATCTCATTCTAGATTACCAAACCAAACAACGAGGTAGGTGCTATGAGAATTTACCCTAAGCTACTAATTGGAGAACTAGGGCTAGGTGTAATTCTCATAGGACATACCAAGTCTAGGTCTCTAGGATAAGTGGTATTAGTCAATTGAGGACCAAGGGTGAGGATGGGAGTAGAGATGAGGATATTTGACCTCATGCCACTAGCCACCTCAGCCTTTAGGAAATCCTAGGCAATTGAGCTAATCACACTTATACTAGTCACTTAGAACTCACATTTGTATGTAGGAAGGAGGTGATTATGTAGGAAGATAGGGGGCTAGCTAGGGATCCGAATTAAGGACCAAGGAGCCAATCCTACGATAGCTACATAGAAACCAAAACATCCTAGGGACAAATGTTTTCAAACACCACAAGGCAAGCAATTAAAGTAATTAAACAACAACCACAAGCACAAGTAATGGGAAATGAGATAAAAGCAAAGGCAATCATCATAGAAATGAAATATGTTCATTACAAATTATATCCCCCCAACATGGTATCAAAGTCACATTTTTGTCCCAAACAGCCCACCCAAGGGGGGCTTAGCTACACATAATCAAACTAAGAACAAAATAAAGGGGTAGAAGAAGGGAAAACGCCATGAAGCTCGATGTAGTTGACTCCTTCTTCACCTACAAGCAACTGCAGCCGTCCTCACTCCTCCAATGATGCAAAGGTGCATGAAAAAGGCGGGGATTATGGATAGAAACCTAGAGAAACTAGGTTTCTATGGTGGAAATGAGTGGAAAGTGGATGGAAAAGGGGTAGATTGCAAGGAGATGGATGGATTGGAGCAATGGAGGCAAAGGAACTGCTAGGGTGCGGCTAGGGGTGCTCTAGAGGTGCCAGCCTCGAGCCCTAGAAGCATCTATTGCTTATATAGGAGCTAGGGTTAAGTGGGGGTAGAATGGGAAAAGCAGTGGAAAAATGCATAGGGTAGGTGGTCACCACGGTCGTGGTGAATGTGCCACGGTCGTGGTGGGGGTAGTGGTGGACGACCGTGGGGTGGTGAACACGGTCGTGGGGTGAAGGTGGTGGTGAAAAAGCAAAGTAGGGTGGTGGCCACGGCCGTGGCGGAGTGCCACGGTCGTGGTGGGTTAGGGTGCACCACGGTCGTGTTGGGTAACACGGCCGTTTTGGAGGAGTCAGGCTGACCGTGGGGAGGGACCACGGGCGTTTTGCTCGTCATTGGCCACGGTCGTGGCCGGGTGGCCACGGTCGTGGGCGAACTCTAAATTCTCCTGTTGCGATCTGTTGAACTTTGGCAATAAAGCCACGACCGTGGCCTTGGGGCCACGGCCGTGTTCTCTTCTCTTGACCACGACCGTGCTGATGGCCACGGTCGTGTTGCCTTCATTGGCCACGGTCGTGGCTGGGTGGCCACGGTCGTGGGCGAACTTTAAATTCTCCTGTTGCGACCTGTTGAGCTTTGGCAATAAAGCCACGACCGTGGCCTTGGGGCCACGACCGTGGTGAGGCTTGACTTCTTTAATTCTCTTCTAACTTTGTCAATTTCGGATGTCTTTGCTCGGGGATGAGTCTTAGCTACTGGAGATAGGTTGAGGGAGACTTTGGGGCCTTCTTTGGGTCCCTCTCTGTCACATCCCGAACTTTCATATATAATTTAAAAGATATAATGGGACTTTTCCCAAATAATAATTAGTTGAGGGGTTTGATACAAAAAGGGCATGAAAATATCCTTTTAGAGAAATAAAGACTATATATATATATTTTCTCTCATATGCATGCTATAAATGAATTTAAATTAACACAAATGTTGAATATATGTTTTCCTTTTCACCTTTTCTCTCTCCTACAAAATAGCCATAAATCTTAGAGAAAGGCTATAAGGTGACTAGTTAATATTAATCTTGGGTTATGACTCAAGAATTCAACAATAGGAGTCTTTTCAAATTATATTACCTTTAAATAAATTTTAATTGAGATATGGGAGTTATGGACTATAATATGTACAAAAACGAAACCTAACCTCACAAGAATATTCTAGAGCTTCTTATTGGCCTATGGTTCAAATTTGAGCTCATTTGACCCTTGTTTGACCATCCAAATTGAATTTAAAAGACTTGTATATAGGTTTGAATATAATTTCGTTTAATACAAGCAATTAAACATAAGGTCTATGATTTAATGCCTGTAACGCGTTACTGTTGCATTTAAATTTTTCGCATGCCTTTAACACCGTCCGATCACGATCCAACGATCCTCAGATCGTCACCTACCCCCGTCTTCCCCGCGGGTCAGGACTGTTTCACAGAGCTACCTCCATCGATCTCTCTCTCCCTCATTACTACACCGTTTCCCGAAATTCCTTCTCCTTTATGTCCGTGAGACGATCCCGAATCCAGCGAGCCATTACTCGCTCTCCATTTCTCTCTGTTGACGAAACGCCCAATTAGGGCTTTATCCCCTCGCGACCCCGAGATGTGCAGAGGCTGAGGTAGCCACCCTCATGCCTATATAACTACTCCTATAGCACCGTCGTCCCCCATCGATCGTTCCTCCACCATCAATTGGAATTGTAGGACCCCGAGCCTCCCCGACCTACTCGAGATAGATCTCCAGCAAACCCGGCCTCGCCCCGACATCTCCGACCACCGTGGTTCAATTGCGGTCGTGGTGAGCATCCTTGGCTCTTCTGCTTTGTTTCCGACTTACTGGTTCGCCCTGAGTCTTCCCCGAGCAACGTGTCCTATAGACCGCTGAAGCGGAACTTGCAGGTGCTAGTCACCAAGCCATCTCCATGGCTCTACGACCCCGGAGAACTTAGCTTTAGAATCGCCCAACCTCCGCGACTCCGAATCCAATCTCGATGGTTCATTATTGCTGATTCTTCGGGTTGTTCGATCTCTGACTCTTCTTTCTCTGTTTTCCTTTGCTCTTCAACAACTGATGAACGATTGGCTCTTTTCTGGCATCAATGGTTCCTCGTCTTCGGTTTAGGCTTGCGAGTTGTTTTTGCCTCGCCATATTTCTGTCGCCGCAGTGTTTCCTCCCTTGCTGCTCGATCCCGGCCTATGCCCGCCATGGCTGGAGCAGGTTCCTGAGCTCCACTACCCCCCAGCACCTGAGCCTTGGCTCGTTGGGTGCGGTTTCCCTTCAGGAACGCAATGGGCAGGGTGACTCACTCAGTTGAGCACTGAAGTTGGCCCAAGATCGGAGCTTGCCAAGCTCCTGTCAGTCGTTTTCTCGCCATGGTTTGGGCAGGAACAAACCAGGTCAGGAAATGACCTTGGTATCCCTACCCGCCTATTTTGATGCATTTCACCGTCGAGGGTGTTTTAGGGATTTTGCCTTTTTTCCCTGGTTTAGCCGCGAACCTCAGAAGGCGATCTTCGTAGCTGAGTTGGCTGAGCCCGGTTGGTCCAGCTCAGACCCGACCCACTGGCTTGGGTCGAGTTTTATCCACTTGGCTTTTTCCTATTTTCTCATTGGTTAGAATTTCGAAAATTCATAGTAATTCAACCGTTTGTCGGAAAATTTCGAATAAATAGTCATTGAATTTGGTTTTTCGAGTAGAATACGATTTTAATATTTTCAGACCATGTTTTGATCTCCTGTTCTGATGTTTTGTTAGAAAACATGTTTGGACTCTTGAAACCCTAATCCTGCATCAATTTGATTTATGTGACCTTGGTCAACCTAGATTTTCTTAAATATAATAATGATGATTTATGAGACTGATCCAAATACACTCAAGCCCTAAGTCACCTAAGATCAATACTATGTATTGATTAATTATGTTTAATGATTATGGACAGGTTTGTAGAGCTAAGTCAAGGGAAGGTTAGACCTAGATCTGACTCAAGGATCATCCTTGCTCCAAGGTAAACGGGCCATGCTGCTGAGCACAAATATTTATGATTGCTTGCATGTTAGATATAAAATAGACATTATTGTTTCAAGTCTAATGTTATAATCATGTTCAGTATATCATTGCTTGTTGTTTGTCACATACTATGTCTTATGTTATAATGCTCATTGTTACCATGAAAGATTCATGAAAATCATGTTAGTAATCAGTGGGGAGTAATCCCTTCATGTTATGATTTAAAGAATCATGATTTATGTTAATGTCAACATCATGTTAATGGTCAAGTAATTGGAATTGAAATAGTCTTATTATGCTCCCGATTATGGACCTCAAAAGGGTCATTAAGGGCTTTCCTAGCATCAAGGGCTTTCCTAGCAATCATGTGCTCCTAAGGGGGCGTCACAGAGGGATGCATACGATTTCTTTTCAATTCTTTATGTTAATAATGATAATTCAAGAATGCTTAAAGTTAATTCATGTCAATTTTCCTTACATGTCAAGTATATTTACTTTGTTTATCTTATAAAGTGCCAGTACCGTTTACTGATGTGTTATTTTTCCCTTTTGCATGGCTGGGGACGTGATGTCCCCAGGATTTGGAGCAAGTAAGGACTCAAAAAGAGCAAGTCAAGATTAGGAGACATCAAAGAGCTTTCTGGTGGGGTGCCATCCATTCTAGGCGATCCAACCAAATAGAGTTGTTTATTATTATGTTTAGTTTCCCATGTTGAGGAATGATTAGAATTCTATACTTGTTGTTGTAATTCCCTATTCATATAATAATGTATGAATCTAAATGGTGAATTATTTGTTTACTTGCAATGATTACTCTTTTTGTGATAACCCTCCCCAAAATGCCAAGTACCCCACATTATGGATAATGTTGGGGATTAGGCTGTGCTTCCGCTGGTTATGTATGTAACCCTAGGGAGGGGTGTTACACTCTCTCCCCCTCGTCCATCTAAGAAAGGTCCAAGTACCTGAAAAACAATGCAAAGAACATCCATAAGCGTATTTGCAATGATAATCATATTGGGGAGAATAACATGTAATTCTAATGCATTTGAATGTGATAAAGGTACGAAATGACACAAGATACAGCCCTAGAATAGGGTTGGATCACCACCCCAAACTTGAAACATACTTGTCCTCAAGTATGCTCCAACTCAATCTCTTTTCCATTTTCCATAATCAAAGATATGACAAATACAATATGATAGGCGACAAATGCTAAATGGGATCAAAGGTGACTAGGTACATGCAAATCACTTCCCTCCTCTTCTACTTTCACAAACCAACCATGAAGGGAGCACAGAGCACAAGAACTTCACATATAATGCATGGATTGCACAAGTTATCAATATCTCATCCATAAGGTTCCGGGTAGACCGTTTCATGATGATGTTAATCGCCGATGACTAGGAGTGTCGTTTCACCTTCATGCCTTCAACCTTATGCTTCAAGTTATGCCAAATAACCCACATGGCTGCGGAAAAGGGATAAAGTGAGCTAGGTTTAATGTTTCCTAGCTTCATGGGTATGAAAAGTGAAGAAAGGGTTGCGGTAAGGTTTGGAGTGTTTTTACACACTCATCTTTTCTTTATTTGAATGCTCTTAAACAGGAGCATCCTTTTATTTTCTTTTTGTTTTTCTTTTTCTTTTTCTTTGCCCTTGGTGTAGGTAGGGCACAGGGTGGATAGAGTGAAGCGGGGAGATAGAGATGTGGTCACCCCAAACTTTTGGAGGTGGCCACGGCTAATGTGTGCACTTTTGGCATCCTTTTATGAGGCGGAGAGGTATGAAGATGATGAAAGAGTGGTCGGGTCAAAAGGGGGGTCACTTGGCATAATCTTCCACATAAGGTCTCCTACATGAAAACTAGTCCGACACTTCACCATAGATATTACATCACATGAATGAACCAAATGAAATCCATATATCAATCAAGTAACTCCACAAACATTAAACGTTCTATACTTGCTCGGATCACAGTTCAATCGCACCAACACATTCCCAAGGGAGGCGACGAGCATGTAAGAAGTCACTCATTGATACCACATAGCACTTCATCATAGCATATCATCTTGTATTTGTCAAAGATAAGCAATTTCATTCAATATGGTAAAGATTGAGTCAAAACATGCTTTTTGGACAAGAAACATCAAATATGGGCAAAATTGGTCAAAAAGGTGTCAAATTGCACTAGATCACATTCAAACACAATTTTAGGTAAAAAGCAAGTAAATCCTAGCTAAAGCATACAAAAATTAGCAAAAAAAACTACATGAGATGCAATGCATGATATGGGAAAGCAAGGCAAGCAAAATTTTGAAAAATTACTCAAAAATGCATGAAATTAAACTACATGACAGGCAACACAACAATGAACAAAACAAAAACAACAATCTAAAACAAAATAGCCAGGTGAAACAAAATGACAGAATGAGGGAAAGGGTGGTGCATACCGCCCTACCCACCCCAAACTTTAGAATCATGTTGTCCTCAGCATGAAACTACAGCTTAGGGTAGATAGGGGAAGAATCAAGGCTGTGGTGGCTGGTCCGGCATCTGAGGAGGATCTGGAGGAGGAGCTGAGTCTGGAGCTGAGCTGGACAGAGGATGCTGATAGTAGTGCCCCCAGTAGTCGTCCTGGGGTGGAGGATATGCCTGTGGATGTCCAGCTATACCACCCCAAAAGTCTGCACCCCATTCGGGGTTTCGTGCTGCTTGGGCGTGTTGGTATTGGTAAAAGTGGTTGATCTGGTAGTGCATCTGTTGTTGATCTTGCCACATGTATTGCTGGACAAGCTGCATGTCACCTTGAGTCTTTTGGATGTTCTCGAGGTGTGCCTGGATGGTGGCCATGTCGTAGGCGTTCCCCGCGGGTGGTTGCAGCTGGGATGTTCCCTCATCCCTCCTTGTTCTTCGGGGCTGCCGTTCTTCTTCTGCTTCATGCTCCTGCCCTTGCACATTAGATTCAACAACATCTTCATGTGCGGCAGTGGCTTCCCTTACATAAGTCTCTCTCGGGTGGTCTAGCTGCCATGCCCTCAAATTCTCCCTCATCCTGTCGCCAGGTCCAAATGTGGATAATAGAGGCTTTGCATGGTATGGCAGCTCAAGCTCAAAATCTTGCACACTAGTGGCCAAATAGATCATTCTTTTGTTCTTTATCTTTATTGTGTGCGAACGCGTCAGATAATTGAGGTCAACGAACTCTGCCCCAATCGCGCCTTGTGCCCCCGAGAGATCGTATCCTAGTGCTAGTGCAATCGAAGTCACAAATCCACCCATAACAAAAGGCTTTGAACTCTTATAAGGTATGGATTTCATATGATCTATCAAAAGGACTCCGAGGTCGACATATCTCTTGTATTGCATACTGATCAAGACAAGCATATCCTTTTGAGAAATGCTGCCCTGGTTGTCGTATCTGCCCACAATCGTATTTGCTAGGACCTTCTGCACGTAGCGCGTCAGCGGGTTACATATAGCAGCAGTTTTTGACCTACCCGCGTAATAGTCATCTTTGTCTGTGAATTTCTTCCAGTAATAGGCATAGTCCAGAGTGGCCTCTCTTTCTAACAGGCCGTCGTCCATTTTCACAGCTTCTTCAGGACTAGAGGCGAAGATAGCGTTCAGCTCAGTGGAGGTGAGGGTGTGCATGTTGCCCATCATGGCAAATCTGAGTGCATCACAACCCCTCACCTTTGTCTTCTCCAAAGTGGCAAAGAATTCTCGGGTCATAGTGGGGTATGTAGGTTGGGGTGTGAAAAGAATATTCCACAACCCAATCTTCTTCAAGCCCACTTCCACTATCTCTTTGATTCCAAGTTCTTCAATTGTCTTCTCGCAGCCGTACCTGGAGGCGACGACTCGCCTTGTCATGCACTCGGGGTAGATTAGATGAGCCTTCTTTTGCCTGTGTCCTCTTCCATAGGACACTCCCGCCGGTGCTTTGCCCAGGGTCTTCTCTCTGTCCACCTCCAAGTGTGCCAGAATATCATCCTCTTCAGATAAGAGTTCCATCTCTTCCTCCTCGCTATCGTGCTCTTCCTCCATTGCATAAGATTGCGACCCCGAACTGGTATCAAGAGTGTACCAGTGGGCCGACTGCTCCTCGTTATGTTGCAATTGCCGTGAGTGTTGCGGTTGCACCTCACGTCTCACCGCCGCGCTGGATGTTGAGTGGCGGGGTGGTGCGGGCTTTGGAGGTAGCCTTGATGAGGATGGCGCCGCTTTGGATCTTGGTTTTGTCTTCGCGGCCACCGGCTCGAGTTCATCAATCAAGTTGTCCAGGTCGACCCCCATGGATTCCTCTTCTTCTTCGTCCTCCCCCTCGTAGGTAGCGTCTGTGATATGATGACTATCGGATGAGCGGGTGTGGGATCCGCTCACCGATTGCGATCGGCGGAGGGAATGGTGGGCGGAAGTGGTAGGTGATGGGGTGTGGGATGGGACGAATACATCGGAGGAAGCATTTTTAGAATGCCGTTTCCCTCCGGTGAGGATATTGGTCCCCTTTGTGATAGCTTTCCCAATTTTCTTCATGGCGATGGTGGAGGTGGAAGTGATGTTAAGAGAGGGATTTTAGGATTTGGTGGAGGAGGTGGTATGGGTGTGGTTTTATGGTTGGAAAGGGAGGATATTGACGCACGGATGATAGTTATTTGATTAGTGGTGGATTTGGGCTAGATTGGAGGGATTGTTGTGGAGGTTTTGTGTGGGGAGGTTGCTGGGCGGAATGGAGATGGGAAGGCTGGGGAACGATTTGGGATTGATTGGGGATCAAATGGAGGTGGATTTGGGGGTTAGGGATGACCCACGGGTGTGCTCCAGGTCGTTTTCCGCCGCCACGGGTGTTTGCTGGAGGTGGAAGATGAAAGAATGAAGAGGGGGGTCGTGTTTGGACGTTTACAAGTATATTTTTTTTTCTTGAACTGGGTTCGGCCACGGCCGTGGTGGGGCACCACGGTCGTGGCGAGGGTCCGGTAGCACGGCCGTGGTGCGGACCACGGTCGTTGTTGTCGATGAAGAACTCCCCGGTCTGACCGCGCCACGGTCGTGGTGTCCCGCCACGGTCGTGGCTCTGTCCTCTCGCCACGGTCATGGCGTATGGCCACGGTCGTGGCCGATCTTGCAAAAACCCTGTAACTTTGGCCAAATTGCAGCAATAACTCCCACGGCCGTGGCCGTTTCCCACGGTCGTGGCCAACCTTCTTTAACACGGTCGTGGTTCATCCCCACGGCCGTGTTGGGGTTGTTTCTTCAGTTTTCCAAGATTCGAAACTTGAACTTTCGATTTCATTGGTTCTTTGGCCACAAATCTTCTTGAATGACCTTGACTTACTTCCAAAACCTCTCCCTCTACTGTCTAACACCTGCACATCATCAAAACTCAAACAAAAACTGTAAAGCACGAGTGTGCGTGTGTGTATTCGTGTAAAACAAAACAAACGTATAGAAAAAGGAAAAGGTTCGAGAATCTCAAACCACGTGGGTTGCCTCCCACTAGCGCTAAATTTATAGCCTTCAGCCGGGCTTGTTGCTCTTTTTCATCATGTGTTGACACCCACGGTGCCCTCCTTCTCTTCTATGGTGATCCTGTCGAGCGCTCTGACTACATGTGCTTCGTCCCAAGGAGTGTACATGGAATAGAAGTATGGGCTCGATCTCCACAGCTCCAGAGGGTCATGATAGCATAAACTCTCACCGAAGTCTTCATTGGCCAGCTCGTCTCTCTCTTCCTTGGTGAACATGAAGAAGTCAAACTTTTTCCTCTTGTAAGTAACTGTCAGCGTGCCCTTGCGGATGTTGATTTCTGCGCATGCGGAGGATAGGAAGGGCCTACCCAATATGAGGTACTCTTCTCCATCAATCGGTGAGGTATCCACTATCAAGAAATCGGTCACATAGGAAATGTTCACCCTTTCATCCATCAACACTATTGTGTTCTGCATGATTCCCAAGGGCTTCCTCTTGGTTCCGTCACCCAAGATAATGGCACACTCTACTGGTTTCATTTTGTTTAGGCCAAGCCGTAGGTACATGCTCCATGGCATGAGGCTTGTCCCTGCACCTAAGTCGATGAGAGCGTGCTGGACGGGTTGTGTGCCAATGAAGCAAGAAATCAGAGGCACTCCCGGATCACCTCTCTTTTCTGGGAAGCCATTGTCATAGATGAAGTTCACAGATTTTGAGGCAACAATCTCCTCGGTCGACAGTAGCACTAACTTTTTTCTTCCCATGCATATGTCCTTCATCAATGATAAGAGTGATGTAATTCTCATTGTTCCCTGCTTCAAGTTTCCTAGGAGCTTCATGCCATTTCCGTCCCTTTTTTGGAGAGTCCAACCTTCATGGGATTGCTTTCCGTCTTCCTCAACTATCTCCACTGTACTTGCTGGGACTTGCGGAGGGGTGATGGTGACGCTCGTCTCATGTAAAGGTCTTGGCTCCCATAAGGATATGGCTTCAAGCGCCGCTATGTCCATGGTGTGTGAAACAGTAGACGTGACACCGTCACCAACCGCTGGCTGAGCTATACCTATAGCAATTTTTGTATCTCCGAGTATGGGTGGAACCAATGAGAGTGCCTCTACATTCGTGTCGGGTGCAGTAGCAATCCGGGTGCAGTTAGCATTCCTTAGTGGTGCTTGGGCGGCCATTTCTTCAGAGTGTCCTTTATCTTTGATAGATCCCTCAAGTATCGGGACTTTGCTTCCAACCTCTTTCACTTTCTTTTCCCTTTTTCCAAAACCTTGAGCAGTTTCTTCACCCCATATGATAGTGATCATACTCACTTGCTCATGTGAAGAAGGGGGGGCTTGTGAGGATGGAGGTGGTGGCGGTCTTTGTTGGGGAGGATTAGGATTTTGGAGTATGCAAGTTGGTTGTGGTGGAGGTGGAGGTTGGTAAGTATGTGGAGGTGGTGGTGGGTATTGGTAGTTTGGCGGGGGTTGGTGAGATGACGGAGCATGTGGGTGTGGTGGTCCTTGATATTGTGGAAGTGAGGTTGCTTGGCCACGTGGTGGAATGTATGCGGCTTGGGTGGTGTTCACATAACTACCATCGCTGCTAGGATTGGTTATAGGTTGAGATGGTAGTCTCCCCTCTTCACGACGAGCAAGTGAAATAGAAATTTGATCGAGCCTTTGCTCAAGACGGCTGATGTTTTGTCCTTGAGAAGACACCTCTCTCTTTACCTCATCTAGATTCCTCAATCTTCCAAGTACTTCCTCTTCGAACTTTGAATAGTAGCGTGGCTTCTGCTGTCCCTGCCCTTGTCCATCTTCATTATGTTGTTTCCACGAGAAATTTGGATGGTTCCTCCACTCGGGAGTGTAGGATTGGGACATCGGGCCCTGGTTGTTGCGGCCACCAAAGGAATGTAAGGCGTTAACTTCCTCATCGACAGTCTCCACAGCCATTGCGGGTTGACTAGAAGAGCCACCCACTTGATTCTTCATCATTTGCATCATATCTGCCATCATTTTCATCATGTCGGGGTTGGCGGTGTTGCGTGCGGGAGCCACGGAGGAGGGTGGGGAGGTGTAGTCCCGGCCACAATGCCCCCCTTTTGTGGAAGCTCGGTGGCGAGAGTTCTCGGCTAGATGCTCAAACAGTGGCCATGAGTCCTCGGGTGGCTTGGCCATGAACGTGCCCCCACAAGAAGAATCAACGTTGTTTTGACTCTGCTCCTCGAGCCCAGTGTAAAAGGCCTGCACTAGCTGCCAAAGAGGGACCTCATGATGAGGGCAGTCGCGAAGTAGCTTCTGGAACCGCTCCCATGCCTCATGGAAGGGTTCGTTCTCTTTTTGGGCGAAGGACGTGATGCACCTCCTCATGTAGGACAGCTTGGCTATGGGGAAGAACTTCTTGAGAAACTCGTTATTCACCTCATTCCAAGTGACGAGCTCTACCATTCCTTGGCTTTCTCCTTGAGGGAGAAAGGGAAGAGAGTCCTCCGGATTGAGTCGTCGGTGGCAGCAGGAGTGCGGAAGGTAGAGCATGTCTCCAAGAATGCATCTATATGGTGATAGGGGTTCTCGTTCTCCATACCATAGTACGTGGGGAGAAGCCCCAAGAGTGCCGGTGGGATGGAAAACTACTGCCCGGGCATCTGATCAACTAGCGTGGCGATGGGGGAATTGTAGTTCCCCGGCGTGAAATACTCATGAAGAGGGCGGTGCGGTGGCGGAGGTGGAACATCTGGTGGTGGGTTGTTCTCGGCCATCTCGGCTTCTCGATGTAAGTTGCGGCGAGCTTGACGCCTTCTCCTCCCAATCTCGGGGTCGTAAACCACCAAGTCGGTGCAGGTCGAGCGCGTGCTACGCATGCACAGCTGTCACCTGCGCAAAGCACAAACAAACAACAAGGAACCAAGTTAGCACACCAATATGCAAAAGTAAGACAAAGAATAAACAATAGCAATGGTGAGGGCAAAAAGGAAAGGCTAAGCTACACTATCTAACTAGGCCGAGCGCCTCTATCCCCGGCAACGGCGCCAGAAAGCTTGGTGCGCTCCCGCTAGAGGCTTGCAACGAGTGCAATCCACGAGGTCGGGAGGCACGGGATGAGATGGGATCTTTAGCTTTCGAAATTTGTAAGGTCCCAGACTAACTACCTACTTCTACTAAGACAATATACCCGCAAGCGCACGGGGTCTTGTCGTAGTACAGGTAAGGTGGCAAGTACGGGGTCGAACCTCGGAGATAGAGGGGGCCCTAGAGTTAGAGAGGGTGAGCTATGTTCCTAGTGCGGAGAGTAGGGTTTTTAGGGTTTTAAGATTGGTTGATGGTTGATTAAGCTAAACGAGCAAGTAAGAAACGCAAGATGAAACTAAGTTATTGACAGACTAAACTAGCAAACTAGGGTTAACAAACTATCTAATCAAGAACAGGAATGAATTACACCAAACTAAGCAGGTAACTAGCAATTAAGAAACTACACTAAGCACTAATAAGAGCAAAGGCCTGGATTAACACTAGCGAGCAAAACTAGGCAAAAGACTACACTAACTAAAGCAATTGAACTAAGCTAGCATTAACAAGCAAAGCAGGTAATTGGGGTTTTAAACAATTAGATGAGGGAGGTGGGCCGTTTGGGAATGTGACCTTAACATTAGTTGGGGGAAGTCACCATAATAAGCAATTAGCATATCTCATTCTAGATTACCAAACCAAACAACGAGGTAGGTGCTATGAGAATTTACCCTAAGCTACTAATTGGAGAACTAGGGCTAGGTGTAATTCGCATAGGACATACCAAGTCTAGGTCTCTAGGATAAGTGGTATTAGTCGATTGAGGACCAAGGGTGAGGATGGGAGTAGAGATGAGGATATTTGACCTCATGCCACTAGCCACCTCAACCTTTAGGAAATCCTAGGCAATTGAGCTAATCACACTTATACTAGTCACTTAGAACTCACATTTGTATGTAGGAAGGAGGTGATTATGTAGGAAGATAGGGGGCTAGCTAGGGATCCGAATTAAGGACCAAGGAGCCAATCCTACGATAGCTACATAGAAACCAAAACATCCTAGGGACAAATGTTTTCAAACACCACAAGGCAAGCAATTAAAGTAATTAAACAACAACCACAAGCACAAGTAATGGGAAATGAGATAAAAGCAAAGGCAATCATCATAGAAATGAAATATGTTCATTACAAATTATATCCCCCCAACATGGTATCAAAGTCACATTTTTGTCCCAAACAGCCCACCCAAGGGGGGCTTAGCTACACATAATCAAACTAAGAACAAAAGAAAGGGGTAGAAGAAGGGAAAATGCCATGAAGCTCGATGTAGTTGACTCCTTCTTCACCTCCAAGCAGCTGCAGCCGTCCTCACTCCTCCAATGATGCAAAGGTGCATGAAAAAGGCGGGGATTATGGATAGAAACCTAGAGAAACTAGGTTTCTATGGTGGAAATGAGTGGAAAGTGGATGGAAAAGGGGTAGATTGCAAGGAGATGGATGGATTGGAGCAATGGAGGCAAAGGAACTGCTAGGGTGCAGCTAGGGGTGCTCTAGAGGTGCCAGCCTCGAGCCCTAGAAGCATCTATTGCTTATATAGGAGCTAGGGTTAAGTGGGGGTAGAATGGGAAAAGCAGTGGAAAAATGCATAGGGTAGGTGGTCACCACGGTCGTGGTGAATGTGCCACGGCCGTGGTGGGGGTAGTGGTGGACGACCGTGGGGTGGTGAACACGGTCGTGGGGTGAAGGTGGTGGTGAAAAAGCAAAGTAGGGTGGTGGCCACGGCCGTGGCGGAGTGCCACGGTCGTGGTGGGTTAGGGTGCACCACGGCCGTGTTGGGTAACACGGCCGTTTTGGAGGAGTCAGGCTGACCGTGGGGAGGGACCACGGGCGTTTTGCTCGTCATTGGCCACGGTCATGGCTGGGTGGCCACGGTCGTGGGCGAACTCTAAATTCTCCTGTTGCGACCTGTTGAACTTTGGCAATAAAGCCACGACCGTGGCCTTGGGGCCACGGCCGTGTTCTCTTCTCTTGACCACGACCGTGCTGATGGCCACGGTCATGTTGCCTTCATTGGCCACGGTCGTGGCTGGGTGGCCACGGTCGTGGGCGAACTTTAAATTCTCCTGTTGTGACCTGTTGAGCTTTGGCAATAAAGCCACGGCCGTGGCCTTGGGGCCACGACCGTGGTGAGGCTTGACTTCTTTAATTCTCTTCTAACTTTGTCAATTTCAGATGTCTTTGCTCGGGGATGAGTCTTGGCTACTGGAGATAGGTTGAGGGAGACTTTGGGGCCTTCTTTGGGTCCCTCTCTCCCCCTCGTCCATCTAAGAAAGGTCCAAGTACCTGAAAAACAGTGCAAAGAACATCCATAAGCGTATTTGCAATGATAATCATATTGGGGAGAATAACATGTAATTCTAATGATTTGAATGTGATAAAGGTACGAAATGACACAAGATACAACCCTAGAATAAGGTTGGATCACCACACTACTCACCTTGGGTGACACAAGGCAAGTCATGGCCGACACAAGGCTCAACCAAGCCCAAACAAGGCACCTCAAGGCCCAAACAAGCACAAGCAAGGCCCAAGAAACTCAAACAACAAGCCCAAGCCTTCCTCTCAACCCTAGAGGAAGCAAAGAGAGGAAAACATCTCACAAGATGGCAAACTTGCACACAAAACCCTAAACTTGGGTTATTTGCAAGTAGCCCCTCAAACTCTCAACAAAGCACAACCAAGCCCTAATCACCACTAAAGGTGATTAGCAGGCATCAAACCACCAAGGTTAAGCAAAGCAAATAGGGTAAACCCTAAACAAAGGTCAGGGTCCTTACATATATGATATCATTTAATATATCATTCATGTCACAATATTCACTAATACATAGAAATTACTTGAATGTTCTTAATATGTATAACGGAACAATCATTGGACACTTAGGGTAAGTGAAGACGGTTAATGTACTATGTGGAAGTGAATATTAAATTAATGAAATAATGGGACAACTAAGTAATAAATGTTATTTTTGCAATATAATATACCATAACCGTTTTGATAACAAGATGACCGACACTAGGACTCTAAATATTTGTTGATGATAGTGATGTAACATTATAATAAATATGAAGATAATGAGCCTAAACTCCTAATTTTATTAGAACTCATAAAAGTAAGTCTTGAAAGTAAAATATATCCACAAAATTAGATTCTTTGGGTCTCCTTTAGCTAGGATACCAAGTTTCAACCTAATTGGACAATGTTTGCTATTCTAGTAAGTAAAGAAGATAATTCTTAAATACAAATCCCAATGTGAATCAAACTACAACCTTTTTTATTTAATTCAGGGTATCGTCTATCACACATGAGCTATTTTCGGATTTACTAAGCTCGATATGTTAGTCCAGGAACCTACTTTGATTTTTACTTGAACTATCTCTGTGTTGTTAGATTCCCATCATGCAGATTGTGACATGACTCCTACCTTGAGTAGGAGACTAAGAAAATACCACATAGTAGTAGGTTTCCTTCCCCCTACAGTCTCTCTCTCTATTTTCTTACTAATTTTCCCCTTCCCTCCACATCCCTCACACTAAGACCAATCTACCAATCCCTAGATAATCTAGGATTGGTTGTCTCTATTGATCCAACGAACTCTAGTTTCCTCCTCCTTTATGTTTCCCTCTTCATAGTATTTCTTTAACCATACATGACTCCTAATGTATAAATATCTATCCAATAATCTCCAAAAAAACCCATAAACATATTTCCGTACTTTCTTTGTAGTCAATTGTTCTATCATGGATCTCTTAACTCGAGTTACTAGCCTATGCCACCTCCACTCTTTTGGCATTTGTCTAACCTCAAGATAAATTTAGAATCACATGTCTCACCTTAGTAGATTTTGGCAAGATCCTTGCATCTATGATTGCTCAAAGTGTGGTATCTTTCCTTTATGTGGTTCACATCACAATTGGGCTTTGTGGCAACCATTTTTTTGTCAATGTTTGGTGCTTTTAGCTCCACCTTGGAGTCTAGGAGTTGCTTGGTTTTTTGGTATCTTTTTTGGTTGCTTTATGGGGTGTTCCACATAGCACTTTCAAGTGTTGCAACATTAAAAGCTTCTTGGTGTGCTTCCACCATCTCATAACCCATGCAAGGGCTTGTCGAGATCAGAAAAATGGGACAAATTCGATGGGCAATACTTATGGTGTAATGCTTGCTTTTGTGAGGATTCAATCCTTGGGCTGAAGCCCTGGGTTTTTGTGTGTTGATCATGTGGTTGAGAGATGAGGAGAAGATGATCACATATTGATTTCTGAATGTGCCCTTTGTTTTATTTTATTTTTGTCAAGTGCCTCATGGGAAATTGGTAAGTTGATCTCTTATTTTAGTGTTTGATAGTGTAACTTTAGTTCTGGATCACTAATAGTACGCTACGTCACACGGATATGGCATAGAGGACAATTCAAGGACAGATGAGTTGTTCTCCATGTTATTTTTGTTTGCAATTTTAGTAAATAGACTTACTTTGATAATTTGTAACTAATTATTTACTTATTAGAAAATAAAATAAAACTCATTGGAATAAAAAAATTATACTCTACCAAACTAGTTCTCATTCATAACCCAAATCTGACAATAATAATAGTTGATAATTTAGGGTTTGAAACATACATAATAATCAATGATATATATGCATATATAATTAATGTGATATTAGGTGAATAACTACCCTAGTTGGATATAGGATGTAAACTTGACTAGTTGATACACATATTTGAGGTATGCCAATTTTCTTAATGAGCCATTGGACAATAATTATATATTCTCTCCCTCTCTTTGACTTGATTGTGGCATATTATTTTATATGTTACATGTTTATATCTATTTGGCCCAGTTGTGTCCAACCTATCAAAATTCATCTTACGGATTGTTATAATTGCAATTTGAAACCTATTCTTGTATGTTGTTGTTGTTACATTCATTGATACATATTCAATGGAAATCTTAATTGCCATATGTTGGCCATGATTCTAACATTGATCATATTTACACATGTTTATGATGTCTTTCTCATTTTGATACAGTATTATGATCTAGGGAAACTAATGCTTGCCTATCTAATAAAATGCATGGTTGATTTTGGTAGCTAGTATACTGTGAACATTTACATATTAGGAGGTGAATCCCTATTATGTGTATTTTACATACAAGGGAATTGGATGGTGTTTCTTGTTCCCAAGTAATAGTATGGTGATGCCATTTCTCCCCTTAATGTTATGTAATGTTATGGAAGTGATGCCATGATTTGTGATTATGATGGTAATGTCGTATACCTTGTGATTTCTTCATACTAATTTTTATCATGTCAATCTGCATGCAAATTCTTGTTCTTCATTGTTGCTCTACAATTTGAGTTTTAAGGGAAAAGAATTGATAATTGTATCTTTTGTTTCTTAATATAATATTTGAATCATACTATATGAAAATCCTATGGACATCTAAATAGATATTATAGTTGTTGGTTATGTATGCCCAAAGAGCCAATCATATGATGATTGTAATGCATATCATGTAAAATGGTTTGATATTAATAAAAAGGCAAGCTTCCAATTTATTCCATTTAATTTAGTTATGAGATAATGATGTAACATTATAAATTTCTAGAGAATCATATTACTCAATGATGTATGTATTCAAGTTGCTACCCTTTTGGATGAGATCATATAGATGTTAAGAGTACATATACATATTTTCATTATGTCCTTGATCGATTGTTATTAAGGAAGGTTGATAGACAACAATGACACATAAGATCAGAGTGTGAGTTGGTTGATGACTAAATCTCATTAGTCATGATATGGCAATATCAAACCAAGCACACATATACATGTTAGAGAATAGTGTATCGGACAGACCCACCGTGAGACTGACACATGCAAGCCATAATCATGGAAGTCATAGTCAACTCTCATAGTGATGGTGGTGGTTGTGGTTCTTAGACCTAAAATTATTGCACTCAGCACATGTCATTGGGCACACTTTGACATCATCAAATGCAGTCTTGAAACATGGGTTGTTACAACGATCATGATTGGGTGACTTTGACACATGGGAATTGATTGTGAGTGATAGATATGGGATTTGTCCCTCCTACTGGAGTGTGATGTCCTAGGCATTTTGATTAGTGAGACTGAGAAATGCATGTCCATGCACATGTGAGTCAATATGTGATATTGAGTGTACATATATCTCAGACAGTCTTCTCTTGATTCAAGAAACAAGATTGAATAATAATGAGGCTGACTGCTCTATGTCTCTAGTTCAATCTGGACATCAATGACAAAGGATCTATACAAACATTGCAACACCATACACAGATTGTAGGTTGAAGTTGTTCCCCAACTTTCAATTTACTTGGGTAGCATTGATGTGCGACTAGGCACCACTCATTGCTTGTGATGTCATAAATTGTTATGGACATTCACTGCCAACGTAATATGGGACCTATAGGGTCATTGTTACATCCTTGAAATTCATTAATTTCAAGCCTAAATGAAATTAGGGAACATATAACAATGAAGAGTTTTGAGGGATCTTGGTTGATGATTGCAAACCCTAGAATTAGATTAAATTTTCAATTTAAGGAAATAATGTGCTTTTAAGCATATGTGTTCATGGGAGGTTAATATAAGAAGCAATGATTATCAAAGCCTCAAGTTTGGTAATTAGGAATGTGATTAAGCGCATGGAACCTTTATAAGGCCAAGGTGTGTTCATGGGCATTAGGGATGCATCTTGGTCCAATTGGGATAATCAGGGTTTACATATGGGTCCCTAAGATATGTTTTGGACATTGAGGATATTCATGATCAAAATAGATATACAAGATCATATGTGGATTAGATAATTAATTATAGGATTATCCACCTTTTTCTTGGAAGCCAAATAAAGGAACAATATGTAAGTTTCCTAAAAGAAATAGGAAACATGGAGAAGTTTGGTATATAAAAGGATACCTAATGAACCTCTATTATGAAGTATAATTGGAAAAGGAGTTAATGAGTTCCATGTGGGAAGGATATTTGATTTAGGATATAATTTAAAGGAAGATTAAGAGAGAGAAAGATAGGGAGTTTACTTGGTGGTATTTTGTGGACTTCCATGAGAATCAATGAGATAACTCTAGATAATAAGCATATAGGAAGGCTTGTAGTTAATTCTTTCCAATATGTATGTCTCTTCACTTTTGGAAGAGAGGAGAAAATAGAAATGAAAAGGAAAGATATATGTAAATATATTTTTGTTGGTAGAAATAAGTATGATAACACTTTCCATATCATTGTATCACGATCAGCAATGGACTCCCACCCGTGGTTGGATAACATCAGAACTCTAGCTATTGGGGGACTCTCCTTATTATCTCTCCCTAGCCTTAGAGATGTACATGAGGCCTATATATAGATATACGTTGGGACCATGGGATCCCAACCTTCAACCCTTTCTCGTATGAGGAGAATGTTCCCCTATATTGGATTCGTAGCAGGTTGAGGAGCATGCAACCATGCTCTAGTTCCTTACCAGATATGAGGGATTCCCCTCTCTCACCCTTTTCATAGACTTGCGATCTGTTGAGAAGTAGGATGGGTCAACGTAGGTGATGTCGAGGTAGAGAAGGTTTTCCCTCCATCACGCTATAAGTGAAGGGAAGGGTGATGTGCCTCCCTGCATGTGGAAGTTTGGGTCGATTCCTCTCGAACTCACACTAGTGCATTGCTGGGCGGGGGAGGAGGTGACGAGTCTGCCTCATCGCACAAGGATATACATCGGTGCCTGACCTGCCGATCTGGAAGCATGCAAACAACCTCCACACCGAGTATCTAAAGAAATTTGGAGAAGCAGTGGCCACCACAAAGGTAGGCTAGTGAGAAGAAGAGTAGACGGTGGTGTTTGGGCAGTGGTGTCCTTGCGGAGTCGCGAGCACTGACATGCGCAATGCGGATTGGCAGGGGAGTTGTGCGAGGAAGAAAGGAGGTGAAGGATCAATGGGAGGTGGACTGGATGCGGCGGGTAGTGGCTGCATCAGTTGTCAGGCCGTGAGGATTCTAGGTGGGCGACCGGAGAGGGAGAGAGATGACCTACTGGAGATGTCGGAGGTAGATTGCCCCAGCCAGCGGCGGCCTACGCAGTGCAACAAGTGAGAGATCATGTGGAAGAAATTGAGAGAAGGGGGCAGACCTAGGTAGTGGGTTAGGTGGGTCCAAGCTAGGATCCGCAACCCCATAGGAGAAATCTGAACATATTAAAGGTAATTTTGTTATGTTGATGTGGCAGTGCCTCATTGGCCAATGCATATGATATCCTAAAATAATTATAGAAACTGCTAGGATGATCGGATTTAGACAAGTAATATATGAAAGTTTATCAGTTGAATGAGAGGAATCTAAATAAATTAGTTTCAAAACCTAATTATGATTTATGTTCTTAAAGTATGTACAATACATGTTTAGATGTGTTTAATGTAAACGAAAACCTAGATTCCTTTAATATGATGCTTAATTGAGTAGATTCATTTATGTGGTGATAATACCTGACCTAGACATGTATAACTAACAAATCCTTGATAATGATGAGTAATTGATGATTCTAGATTAATAGTCTTATTCATGTTGATTTAGGTTTTTGAAACCAATATGGACATCTTGCTATAAATCTTGATATGCTCTAGGTATCATGAATAGTCTAATATGGTTAAGGTGCTATTTAGGGTTTAACCTAATATTCATAACTGGGTTTGTAATCTTAGGAACCAGGATAAGATAGAATTAGGGTTTGTAACCCTAATCCCTAGTCCAAACATTAGATAACCCTTAACCCTAGTTTAGGAGCACATCTAGATCTGATCAATGTAATGCGAATACATGGTGACACATATGTAGTATGTATATTTCAGATTGAATGCTTTGTTACTTGAATCTTTGGATGCACTCTTAAAGTATATGAGATTACTTCATGGAAAAGTTACGTGGTTATGCTTATGGATATATGTATCAAATTTTGAGTTTGTCGAGGTTTCTCGATGAGATTGAATGAAAGATAAACTGCTTGTTTGTTTATTTACTTCTATCACATTATAAAGTTCCTATGGGTATCATGTAAAGTAAATAACAATATTCTGAACCCTAGGTTATATTGATCTTAAGGGTAATGCACACGATCCCCGGAGGGATAGTGATTACACCTGAGGTAGTAGACCGAATATGGGTTAGGATATAAAAACAAGTTTATGTTCTTACATGCAAGATAAAGATGTTTGCTAATATATGTGTACTTGTGATTATTGTTTGAACCCATGTACCAGTACAGAAATATACTAACCGCATATTTGTTTGTCGGTGTTTTAGGTATCAGGTATACTTGACTCGTGGACATGAGATTATAGATTAAAGATGTTGATGACACTAAAGTAATTCATGAAGGTTTAGATATAATGGTATATCATCATACATGTACATGTTAACTCTTTCTAAAATTTATACAACTCCTTAGAGGAGCTTTTTATGAAAACATGTAATTATTTGTTCATTAATGGAAATTGTTTACTATTTTTTATTATTTCTTGAATCTGATCCTGGAATTTATGAGTAATGATTCATGACTTTAAGGTCTTTTGTACACCCAAAGGTGCGGGTTGTTACATTTGGTATTAGAGCACAAATTCATCAACTAATACTTAATAGTTCATAATTTCAAATCATCCTTAGAAATTTAAGAGAAAAATTAGTAAAGCATAATGTATCTTTTAGGTTTCTCATCTCACATTTTTGTCTACTTCTCATCTCTTTGCTTAAAAAGCCTTGAAAAGAAATTGGTAATTAGAGAAGTAAAATGTGAAAAGATGTAACCTTTTATGTAGGTCCCTCTAGAGAGGGTAAACACTAGAAAGATACATGTATGGGTAATCCCTTTCTTAGAGGAAGGACTTAGATTAGGGTATGAAAACTCTAGTGGGTCAAGGGATATGGAACTCTGATAGGTTGAGTATAGTCCTTAACCCTAAACCTAAAACCCTAATCTTAATCAATGAGCATGGCATGGTGATATGGAACACCACCCAATATGAAACTTGAAATTACAAATAAGAAAGATAAAGGGATGGGTTTAGGTGACCCGGTATCCCATGCATGTGTGCATGAGGAGCATGACACTTATGCAAGAGGTCTATATATATATATATATATATATATATGAAAATGAAAATCTGAATATAACTTGCTCAAACCCCTCATGTTGTTTCTAGAAGTTTGGTGATGGTGGCCAAGCCCCTGGAGGGGAAGGTGACCCAAGTTCACTGAATGGATAGAAACCATGAGGGGATATTCTAGAAATTGAGCAAACATGGGTTGATATGATATAATGATAAGAGTAATGCCTAATGAAAAAAAATCTATGAAACCTTTAGGGTTAGTGTGCCAACCTGGGGTGGGTCGACCCAAGAGTGGGAAGATGACCTAGGAGGGAGGCAAAACCTTAGATCTTGAGATCAGGTTGTGGCTAGAGAGCCTAACCCCCTCCTATGAGCCAAGAAGGCACCCTAGGCCAGGATTTTCCCTTAAAAAGGTAAGTGAATAAACATGTTTAAGTATTGAGATAACCTTAGTCCTCACCTAGAGGGGTGAAGTGTTAAAGGTATAAAAATGAAAGCACTTATATTCTTTGAACCCAAGGATGCCATCTCTGAGTGACACAACGGGTCAAGCCCAGGAGGGAAGACCAGTAAGGAACCAAGCCCAGGAGGGAAGGTGGCCTAAGTGGACGACCAAGCCCAGGAGGGAAGGTCATGAAATGGTCAAGCCCATGAGGGAAGGCCAGTAAGGCACCAAGCCCAGGGGGAAGGTGGCCCAAGTCCATAGTGCAGTTGTTTAGGATCAAGCCCCTGGAGGAGAAGATCACAGAAGGTCAAGCCTAGGAGGGAAGACTAACATGGCACCAAGCCCTGGAGGGAAGGTGGCCTGAGCCCAATGATGGGACAACATTGCATTATGTGTACTCAAAATAAAGAGATGAAGGCAATCCGGGTTAAAGAATTATATGAGAGAATAATGTGCTTAAAATATGTGACATCTCAAAAGAAACCCTTAGGGAGGGTAGGGTCCTAATGAAATCCTAGGGTCAAGTAGGGTGTATTAGAGGTACATAGGACTGATGGGTTGGGAGTTGATATGCCCTGAATGCACATGATCATGCGATCGGGAGGTAACATCTAGGTTTACCCAAGGTGCATGACTCAGGAGATTAGCTATCTCCATGAGAATCATGTAGCCTAATGGGTGAATGTGAAAGGCACTCTCTTGATGCCTAAGGATGAGATCACTCCAAAGGTACCTATACCCCTAGAGACCTCAGGGAATTGGCTAAGACTTATAAAACATGAGGTGTAATACAAAAGATGTAATGAAGTCATGAAAACTTGAGAGAAGTTGTGACCTAACTTAAGAGTAAGAAAAGGGACACATGACTCTATGGAATATAGGAATACTATGAAATTAAGAACAAATAAGTTTAGAGTCATAACTAGTATGATTCAACTTAATATGTGAAATTGAAAGGTAATGTGTGGATGTACCATCTCCACTCTTAGAATGGAATGAACTTTGTGTTTGGGCTACAGTCAAATGCTTATTTCATCTCATTATGAGGGAGGGAGATTGGATAGACACATGTTATGCTTAAATTTGAGATAAAGAGGATATATATCCTACATTGAATGTGTAATGACATGAACTAGGGTTAGAGGTGTCACCTCACTATAATGAGAAAATAATGAATAATAGGTTGGAAACCTAGGTGAAAAGAGAAATCACCAAGTAATACTGAAACCACCAATGAGAATGAAATCATCAAATGATGACAAGATGTGTATACTATAGATGTGGATATACTTGAATTGCAATTCAGGTGCCAATCTTAGTAATAAAATGAAAATTGATATACTAAAGAAAATTTGTTAAAGATATCTAAGTGGGGTTCTAACCCTAAGTTTTGAAAATAAGATGAGACATCATTCACCTAGGCTTAGTAGGCCTGAATTTTGAGGACAAAATTCCTTTTAAGGAGGAGTGAATGTTACATCCTTGAAATTCATTGATTTCAAGCCTAAATGAAATTAGGGAACATATAACAATGAAGAGTTTTGAGGGATATTGGTTGATGATTCCAAACCCTAGAATTATATTAAATGCTCAATTTAAGGAAATAATGTGCTTTTGAGCATATGTGTTCATGGGAGGCTAATAAAAAAAACAATGATTATCAAAGCTTTAAGTTTGGTAATTAGGAATGCGATTAAGCTCATGGAACCTTTGGAAGGCCAAGGTGTGATTCATGGTCCTTAGTGACGCATCCCAGTCCAATTGGGATAATTAGGGTTGATGGAGCCCCCACTTACCTGGAGTTAAGTGCACCACTAAAAATCCTAGAGATAGTAAGTCTCTAAGTTTAGCCTTGCGTATGCTATAATAAGATCTCCACCCACGTATGCTAAGATACATGGAAGTCTTATCGTAGTATAGTTAAGGGTTGAATCCATGAGACAACAATCTTGTTAAGAGTTTAACATGGAAAACGTAATAATCCTACTTATCCACTTAAAAGTTGATATTTAGATCAAAGGGGTGAATTGATTATTAAACTAGAGTGCAAAGTAAAGTAAATAGCAAGAAAGTAAACTTAAGGTTGTAAACGATAATTGGAAACCACTAGGATGTGATCGAGTTTCACCACCACTACACATGGATCAAGACATACATCATAATAACATGGCTTGCAAAGAAAAGGGGTCTAAACAGTTAGTATCTTTGTAGACTTAGCTTCCTTTCAGAAAGCTAACTACGAGAAATGTGGGAGTGTTGCAATGCCAGCCAACCCCAAATGAATGGTCACTTACTTTGCATTGCTCCCCTCACAAAGTGTGTTCCTCGATGTGTCAAGGTTGAACTTTCATATGTCAACTGCTTCCATTTCATAGTATGAAAGTACAACATTGGAGGTGACTTTACTCCACTCCTTGAGAAACATTCCTAGATACCGAATAGATGTATGGTTATTACATACATCAAGAACTGACATACAGTCGATATTCAAATCTAAAAGTACAAACGTAGACAATTTGCACTAGTAGATAATAGATAACATAAGTTGGTGATCAAGCAACTAGAATTCATTAAACTATTGATGTTGAACTGAAAAGATAGTATTTTTCTATTGCAAACTCATGAATTACAGTGCATGAAATGAAAACATGGGTAGTGGGGCTATTCCCCGCACCCTAGTGTATGGGACTACTCGCTCATGGCAAGAACAAAGAAGGAGGCAGGAAGAGAGAAAGAAGGCATCATCTCCATGTAATAGGGAGGAAGGTTGACCCCTTGGTGTAACAGCCCTTCCTAGGGTTACATACATAACCAGCGGAAGCACAACTTAATCCCCAACATTATCCATAATGTGGGGTACTTGGCTTATTAGGGAGGGATTGTCACATACATGATCTCATATCAATAAACAAATAACACATGGCATTATTGAAACATAGATTCATACATAAGTTCTTGGAAAGAAAACTACATCATAATTCTAAAGCTACACATATTCTAGATAACATATGAAAGATAGGATCTCCATAGATGGATGTCCCACCAGGAAACAACTTATAAGGCCTTGGATCCTTGTAATCTTCTCAAGATGTCTCCTTCTCTTTAGCTCCAACGTCTGCGGACATCTCGTCCCCAGCCATGCAAAGGAAAAACAAACATGGTAAGTAAGCGACATTGGCATGTTATAAAGCATAAAAATAAACTATAGAGGTGACTTGACATGGACATACATTTAACATTAATCATTTATTGACATCTTTTACATAAGGAACTTGACTAGAAGTATATGCTCCTATCTTAATGCCCCATAAGGAGCCCATAATGCTCGGAAAGCCCATAATTGCTCAGAAAGCCCATAACAAGGTGCATATAAATCTAAATCAATTTCCATTAACCATGATCTTTCTTAGACTTAATTATCTTCTAAATGACTTAGACTTGATCTCAATGGGATTTCTCCCTCTTGAACATAGTTGGGATTTCTTCCCATGAAACATAATGGAATTTCTTCCTCTTAAGCATGGATGGGAATCTCTTCCCTCTTAATCTTGGTATCATGTTCCTTAACCATAATTCATAACATAAATGTGGTTTCTATACTTACACTTAGGTTATAGCAAACAAGCATTCAATAATCATATACTTGAAGGAAAACATGCATTTATCATGACTTTAACATAAAGTGCTTAACATAAATCATAAATATTCAATAAACCAAGTATTATCTATGCTAAGGGCATGGCTCACTTACCTTGAGCTAAATCACCTAATTCAAACCTTGTTTGACTGATTGGATCCTCTTAATCACTTGAAATTAACATCATTATCCTTTGTTATTCAAATTAAACCCTGATATGTGTTATATAATTATTGAGATGTGAAAACAGCAAAATCAGTCGATAAAAACCACATAATCGGATTCCTCATCTAAAATCCTTTCCAAAACCTATTTATGCGGATTTTTCTGATAATCAGGCGATTTAATATGAATTTCTAAAGAACATGTCAATGAAAATCAAAGAAAAATCATGTGGCATTTTTTAAAACCCTAAAATACCCTTTGTGATTTAAAGCGTCAAATTAAACTGACAGGGGAACCAAGGTCATTTCACGACCTAGATTCTTCACCCCTCAACCATGGGGTCGAGCCATTGCCTAGAGCTGAAAGCTCCTTGATTTGCGACGAAAGGGAGGGAATTCGCAGGAAACTAAGGCTACCACTGAGCTCTTCGCATCCAAACGAATCCATCAAGCCATTGGGGGTCCCTGGAAGGTACTAGAGTACGAACTCCATGGCCATGGTGTGAGGCGTCGAGACTCATCTTGGAGGTGCACCCATCATGGGAAGCTCGAGGAGAAGATTGTCCCATGTAAAACCGAAACCAGAGATGGGTTCCTGGCCTCACGACGAAGGTGTTGACCCAAGCTAAAGGCAGGAATAACACTACCTCACTATATAGGTTGGAGATAGAGAATTCATGAGGTATAATAGGGGCGGAAGTCCGTAGGTCAAAACCGGTGAAAACATGCCCGAAACGACGAGATGAGGGCCGGAAGAAGTTCGTGGAGGGAAGACGAAGCTATAGTCAGCATTTCCGTGGTTAGAGGAGCACCGGTGTGGCCTAGGCTGGGGATGCTGATGAGGTCAACAACCCACCTATAGGACCCAGCGATTGGGGAAAGCCCGGGGAAAATCGACTAGGTATAAACGACCACTGGGGGTCAAGAAAGCTCACTGACGCTCCAATTTGGCCCGAGGTACCCGAGCAGGCTAGGGTGGAGCCAAGGTCGTTGGAAAGGGAGGTTGAGCAAGTTTGGGTGAGTCGGAGCTATAGCAGTGAAATTAAAGGAGGAGGAGGGGTGCCTGTAGTCTGGAGGTGCTCTATAATGCCTTATATAGGCAAGAAATTGATCGCAGCACGGTCTGAAACCTCAGGGTGAACAGGATGCGGAGAGCCCTAGATTGGGCATTTCGTCAAATGGTTACAGGTGGAGGTGAGCAAGAGCTCATTCCATTCGGGAGAGGAAGACGAATTCAGTGGTGCATACCTCCCATTAAACGGACCAGTAAAAGGGAAGAGAGGGGTCAAGGAAGGCGTTGCTTTCAAGTTGATCCCAGAACACAAAACCATCGGGGTAGGTGACAATCCTAGATCTGTTGGATTGTTGGTTGGTTAAAAGCAGACCGTCAGATTGCGTGTTAGAAAGGAAAACAACATGTAACACGTGACATCAATATAAATGTGGGACATTTGGGAAAAATCAATGCAATCAATGAAATTGGATTCAAATCATGTTCATACTGTACTTAAATGTTCTTTAATTGATTAGAGGGTCCAAACATGGGTCAAAAGAGTTGAAATTTTGACCATAGGTGCATTAGAGTGTCTAGAACATTCCCATTATATTAGTTTTACTGCTTGTACACGTTTTAGGCCTAAAATAGCAAAAACCACAATGTGCACTTAAATGACCATGTTGAATGTAAATAAAGCCATTAATTTATCAAATAAGAATTTTAAGATATGAAAAAGTGCACTAAATATTATTTCTTTTTAATTAACAAGATGGAGGCCATTAAGAAAGCAATTAAACATGTAAATCACTAATTACCATATGAGAGAGAAAATTTGACATAAAAACATTTATTCTCATTTTCTTAAAAAAAAGAGCATGGATATATATATATATATATGAAAACATTTTCTTCAAATAAAACAAGGGTAAGAGAGCAATTAAACATAATAAAATGAATTTGCAAAACTAACATGGGTAATTTTCATTTAAGTCTTCAACAATTATACTATTAGAAAAAGAGCATGCAAAGAATAAAAATACTTTGAAAATTTGCATAAAAAGGATTGGGGTGTTACACTTGGAGTAGAGAGCAACTATCTTCACACCACTTGGTTGACTTGATGAAGACTTCTTCACTTCCCACCTTCTATGTTGATGAGAGAGAAAACAGCTTGAGGATGAAGTGTGGATCTTAGACCGACAGCCTTGGGGCAGAGGATGGAAGATGAAACAGCTCTGGAACGGTTGGGGTAGCCTTTGGGTGTCTAAGAATTCGATGCCTAATGTGAATTCCTTCAGTTCTATTTATAGGCTTCCAAGGAGTCCCAAATAGTCTTGGGACCATTTGGGTCTTTAATAGTTTGGGGACCATTTGGCATCATGCGGTCTCGGGACCGTTTGGCTTCAAACAGTCTTGGGACCATTTGGCTTCATTCGGTTTCCAGACTATTTGTTTTTATTCGGTCTTGGGACCGTTTGAGTTCATACGGTCTTGGGACCGTTTGCCTTCAGTCGGTTTCCAAACCATTTGCCTTTATTCGGTCTGGGGACCGTTTGAGTTCATTCGGTATTGGGATCGTTTGCCTTTATTCGGTCTCGGGACCATTTGAGTTCATTCGGTCTTGGGACCGTTTGGATTTCATTTGGTCTTCAGACCTTTTGCCTTTATTCGGTCTTGGGACCGTTTGAGTTCATACAGTCTTTGGACCGTTTGGACTTCATTCGATCTTGGAACCGTTTGCCTTTATTCGTTCTTGGGACCGTTTGAATTCATTCGGTCTTGGGACCGTTTGGACTTCATTCGGTCTTGGGACCATTTGAGGCTTTTGCAATTTTTTTGGGTTTTTTCTGTAAGAAGAAAAAGATAAATATTAGTTTAATGGTGAATTCATAATAACATAGAAAGTTAAGGATTATATCTAATTTATCTAAGAAAAAGTATGGAAAATTAAGAAAAACTAGTAAGATAACATCACAAAATGGGAGGTTATCACCCCCCCCTAACTTTGAGTCTAGCTTGTCCTCAATTTGGATAGAGCTAAGGCACGTAGTGGTGAGGCGATTTTATTTAGTGAAGATTTCTATATTCTTGCTTCAATTCTAAACCAGAGATCTCCTAGATCTTCATAGGGGCTTCTGCTTGCACTAACTCTTTCATATATCGAGAGTTGTGTGGATCTCAGGTTTCTTCCATATCACGTAACTCGTACTGGGACCACCTTTTCCTCGATCGCATTCCATGCATGTCTTTGACTCTAAGTAGTTTTATACTTCTTTGAAATTCCTGTCGAAAGCTAAAAATAGGTATGAGGGTTGGCTAAAGGTTGTTGTGTGACTCCCCCTTTACGTGGGGGAGGGTTTATCTAAACTTTTAGGATCTCACTACTGGGCGCGACACATCTGCCTTTGTGAGGGCTGCTAAATGTATCGTCCGGGTGAATCCTTTATCAGCTTTTTCATATACATGGGGACCTTAGAATCTCACTACCGAGCACGACACATCTGCCTTTGTGAGGGCATACGAATGTACCAGCCGGGCAAGACCTTTATTGGCTCTTCGTATAAGTCCTTATGCATGGCACAACTCTCATGTTTTTATTCAACACTCAGGCTTTTATTCATATGCTCACAGGCTCAGGAGTTGGGTATTTAGGATTTTATTTGGGCTGCCAAGCCTCTTTTTGGAAAGAAGAAAATTGTTTTCTAGAGTTTCCTGACATGCACTTATTACGATATCGTACTTGGGGGTCCACTTGCGAGGTTCCTTGATTTGGATTTCACATGGTTCCCTCCCATCCTTGAGAGTGTTTAGCTTGTTTCATCCAAGATGTTAACCTGTGGAGAGTTTGATGCAGAATTGAAGCACAAGCATAGTAATCGAGTATGAAAGTGATTTACATGCCTAAATGTTACTTATGTAGTTGCTTTTGAAGACTACTTTGTCTCTCATTTATCTAGGGGTGACTTTTTTCCGAAGCGGCGGTTATTTTATATGCAAGAGTTATTCTATCAAAGAATTTACTGAAAAATCTAAATGTCAAAGGAAAGGGAAAAAAATGTATAGAAGAATACAGGTGAAATAAAGAGTAGAGAAAAAAGGGTTTGAATATTACACCTCGCCCTTGCCCAATGTACCCCCGTAGCTTATCACTCACTCTATCCTCAGGGTGTCAAAGTGATAGGTTGAGAAGTACATGTGAAAGGGTATTAAGGTTCTGTTAATCCCTTGTTTGCTCCATGAGATCATAGGAGATTAGCTGTGAATTTTCCACGTAAAGCGTGGTAATCCACGTCCTTCATATCCTCCACTTGTTTTCTGAGAACAGTGACGGTATACATCCAGAAAAGGACATGGAAACCACAGTCATTTGATTCTCTAATCGGCTGGGGACATCTGTGGTTGAAGGTTGGGTGATGGAAATGTTCTTTGTCATATGCCTTTGTGTGTTTGCCCAAGAGGTCGTGTAGTCGTTTAGCACAATCCTTCACCACTTCCTTCGTGGGTGTCTTTGCTGTAACATCATACTATTTTTGGTTTGGATCAAACTGGCTATCAGAACTATTGTAGATTATTATGGTCCCTTCGTGTAGGTTTGTTGCCAGTAGCATCCAATGTTCAGAATGAAGAAAGGGAAGCATAATGAACTTCGGAGTTGTGTGTTGAAGATATGAGATAAGTTCCTCCATGGTTCTGAAGTTCTTCGACCCTAATAGATCATCCTTCATGTATGCTGACACCATATAAACCGTAGGGTGGTCCCGTGCTAGAAGAAACTGGTACGCAGTCATCACGCTCATGGATAAAGAACCTTTAATTTGTACAGTTTCACGGAGAGAATCTACCATTACCAGAATATCTCCTTGTAAGAAAACTAGCTCATCATTTTCTGCGTATAGCCTAGACATGATGAGTCAGAGTTCGTTGCCAGAAAGGCTCTTGCATGCATTAAGGTCAAAATTTGGAAACGTTGGTTCTATGGCAGATAGGGGCACCATTGGTTGGAATTCTCTATTGATGGTAACCCCTATTATCAAGTCGATGTCCCCCTTGTCCTTCGCCATATCGAAAGCATAAGGGTCCCACTGGCGTTGTTCCGGGACCTTGGCGGTTTGTCATTGCTTTTTCTCCAACTCCTTTAGAATTGTCCTGTATGGATGCTTTTGTGGACATTGGATAGTAGAGAAGAGATATTGAGGTACGTCGTCTTGTGCCATTGTCGGATCCTTAAAGAATCATCTGTCACAGATGAGCTCCATGGCATAACATCCTCGTAAAGATTGCATATCCTATGTTGCAAGCTTGGTAAAGGGGATTTGTCTATTGAGCGCTTCTATAAATTGTATTGTACAAAAAGTGCAATCCCCTGAACCAACTAAATATTGGACTATTGAATGGATGATTTGGAATCATGGTTGGCTCCAACCATGTCGCAGAGATGGGCAAGTAGCCCATATTATTTTGAGAAGCCGGAAAGGTATGCATCGTGCTTCCCCGTCTTCCAATCCAGCAAAATTTATTTGTCAGACCTTTAGCTTGCTGGCGTAGAAGTTGTACACCTTGGTGTTGCGGGCCATGGTGTCGACAATCATAAGCAGCCAGTGGTTGGAAATTCTAAAGGGCACGGGAATGTAGTGTGCCTTTCATGCAAGGCCAGTTCGCATCCGCTCAATGGACTTTGCCTGGAAGTCCTTATGTAGTAAGCTTAGGGATAGAGCAGGTGAAGTGTTGAAGACAGACTGTGACTTGTTTGGGCTTCGAAATTCCTCAATATAGTTAGCAAGGAACACACAGAAGATAGCCATCTTCACCGTCGATTGGGGTCGAAGGATGATGTGGAAGTCTTCTCGTGTCAACTTGCGCTTTGTCTTTGTATTGGTGTAGATGATGTCCCCCCCCCCATTTTTGGCATCATCTATGATAGTGTTCAGGATGAAGATGTCTTAAACATCTAACGTAGAGATGGCTGACATGTCCAAGTCATGCATTTTGTGAGGTAGCAGTGGCGGCGGGGGAAGGTCTTGTGGAGGTATTGAAGTCTGCTCGTTGTCATCCAAAAAGAATGGAAGATCTTCATCTTTATTGGAGTCAGAATCAGAGTTGAGTTTATCGTCTGTGTCTAGACTCACTCTATCAGATTCTTCCTGCTCTGGGGGGAAAGGCGCAGGTTGCTCTGGAGCAAAGTATTGAAGGATGATTGTTGTGGGTGGGGTAATGCGAGTTCTTAGTATGCATTGTTGGAACTCAACAAAAGCTGCATCTTTGGCAGTGTCCCCCAGGGATCCCATAGCTAAAAAGTTAAAGAACTGGTCCCAATATGACATTGTGACATTGTCATTGTTATCGAGGGACTTGGGATCTTTAGTTCCACCCTCTTGGTGGCCTCTGTCCTTTCCTATTTTTGCAGGGTCTGCCTCTCGGCTGGTGCCCTCCCCAGCATTGCCTAGGTCATCAGGTTGATCGTCTGAAAAGGAGTTGTCATCATTGGAGTCAGCTGAGGAATTAGAGTCCTCATCATCATCTTCACTGTCGTCGTCATCGTCATTCGTTGCCTTTTCTTCTACCTTTGTGGTCGACTTCTTCTTGCACTGCCGATGGATTGCTTGCAACTCTTCGAGTGCCACTTGTACATGCTCGTGGGTTTTGAGAAGTGCGTCGTGTCTATCTTTAAGATCCACATATCTTGCTTCAGTAGAGTGGAGTCGTGCGAATAGATTGATTATTTGTGTGTGAAGGTCATTGAATTCTTTGTTGGAGTCCTCCTCTTGGCGGCAGATGAGTTGTACTAGGTTGTTGTTGATTTCATCCAAGTGCGTGCTTTGAGCAGTTTGCTTCTACTAAAGCTCGCGAAGGGTCTTAGGTAAAGGTTGAGTTTGCGTAGAGACCCTGTCGACTTGCTGGGCCAATGCCTCTTGCTGGCCTTTCATCTCGAGTACCAACTCCGGTAGGTTTTATATGCGGTTGTCGATGCGGTCAATTTGCTGGGCTGCCACTTCTTGTCGTTGTTGGATGCTTGCGACGATGCCTGGTAAAGCATTGTTCCACTCGTCGGTCTTGGAGACCTATGAAGCGATATCCTATACATAAGAAAAAATAGATAATAATATGTTAGAAGGGTTGGTGAAGAGGTTTTGAATGGCGTCAAATTGTCGTCTGAATTCCTCACCGACTTGTGAAAAGGGGACCCTAGAGATGGAAGGGTGAGGTGGCTGGGGTCGGGGTGGAAGGGTGGTAGTGTCTACAAAAGAGACACTATTGATGGACCCGTGAATTGTGTGGTGACTGTTGATGGAGTCACTAGCGGTATCGGGATGGTGGGGGTAGATGAGGTGGTGGATGGGAATGGTGGTGACATCCCGGGATGAAATGAGAATGTTGAGGGGAAAGTGGTTGAAGTGAAGGTGAGATCGGGCGTTGAGGTGGAGAATGGAATGCCCAAAGAGAAAAAGGGTGAGGCAGAGTATGCAGGTGAAGTTGTGGATGTGGATGAAGAAATTATGGTGGGCGTTGTTGTGGAGAATGGGGGAAGAGTGATGGATGGTGGAATGGTGGAAGGTGGTGGTGGAGTGGTGGAAGGTGGTAGTAGTGGTGGTGGTTGTAGAGGTGAACCCAACATCCAGATCGAAGATGAAAGGTTCTAGGGTTGGGGTTACTATGTTTTGGGAGTTGTGTGGTGGCTCCGCCTCTAGGTTGATCTTTGATGTGGGCGTCTCTGATAGCTATTGTTTTTGTATGTGCAACTTTGAAGACTGTGTTACTAGAATTTTCTTTGGCCTTGCTGCGAGGGCAGTGACACTATGCTCTATCTGTCCTGCCTTTGCTTTGACTGAGGTTATAAGGTTGACAAGCTCCTCTTCAGTGAAGAGAAGCTTTTCTTTGTCGTAATCTGCCAATTCTAGAAGTGACAACAATGTCCTAGATGCTTTGACAGTGGGGTAGACGATGTAGTAGAGTTTTGCATCCTTCTCCTTTATGATGTATGAGTTCTTTAAACTCTACTCATTTGTAAGGATGTCGCCCTTTATCACCGTGCACTTGGTTAGTGGTATGTCCATCTTGAGAAATTTTAAGATTGATGTTATGTGACCTCCCATGTAGATTTCTTTTCCAAGGGCGTAAGCTGAGTGCTTTTGTATCAGATGTCATATGATGTTGACCGGTAGCCCTTTGAGGATGGACCAGAGAATAAAGAGATCGAAAATACTAACGTTTCCACCCGCTGTCCTAAGGAAAAGAGTGCCTGTAATAATTTTGTGCAGTGTGTGCACCAGGCCAGAATGTATGTTAGAGGCCTTGTAGGTCTTTGCCTCGTAGTTTGGAATCCCCGTCAGAGCTTTCCATAAGGTATGTCTGTTAAACTAGGGATGGTCCATGCTTTCCTCCTTAGCCTTTTTTATTTGATCTTGGTCGATGAATATCTCATTCAGCGTGTTCTCAGTCAAAACAACCTTGTTACCAAAAAGTGAGGTTACCAACCTACGGTCACCTCCATCTTTCCATTTGTCCTTTGCGTCCATGGTTTGTTTGTTGAGGTGTGTGAAGAACTTTATCGTGGGTTCGACATACGAATTTTCTGCAACAAAGTAGAGTTTTGAGAGGTTCGCACTGTCGAGCAGGGCGAGGACTCTGTCATAAATCCCCATCTTCTTCAGTACGTTGGGGCATACATACTTTGTCAGTCACAGCACCTTGTCACCAGCTTGGAGGTGTTGGATCTATAGGTCAGCTGGTGCAGGTTCTGCGGTGGTGGTGGTGGTGGTGGTAGGATTTGCAACAGCAAGGATGGTGTGTCCTGCCAAGATCTATTCCCTTGCGGTAGAGGGCCATACTTGCTTCCTTTCCCTTTTCTTTTATGGTTGTCCCTTGGCAGTTTCTTCAGTCTTCCTCTTGACTTTGGACTTTGGGACTGGGGATTCATCCTCGGAGTTTGGTGCGTACTCCAAACCTTCATCACTAGAGGAAATTTCTTCCACTTCTTCAACATGGCCCTCGTTTAGGCACATGTTGACTCGCTCAAGGTCATTCATGACCTTGATCAAGTCAACCTTTGGTGGGACCCTTCTGGTCTTTTCATAGGTGTCCATGATTTGCTGGAGCTTTGCGCGGTCCTCCAGTAGTTGCTCCCTTGTCCAGAAGGGAGCGTCAACAGTTCATGTGGCTTCTTTTGCAGGTGAGGCCATTCTGTAATCAGAAGATTATATATGTTAAAGAGGAAAAAATGTTGAAAGAATTGCAATATATTTAGGGATGAAATCATTTTAAGGGTGAAATTATGTTTTCCAAGACTGTTTGGGTCCAAACGGTATCAAGACCATTTGGCTCCAAATGGTTTCACTACCTTTTGGGTCTAAATAGTTTTGGCTCCAAATAGTTTTCACTCCAAACAGTTTTATGACTGTTTGGGTCCAAACGGTTTCAAGACCATTTTGCTCCAAACGCTTTTCACTCCAAACGGTTTTACGACCGTTTAGGTCCAAACGGTTTCAAAACTGTTTGGTTCCAAACGGTTTCATGACCATTTGGGTCCAAACGGTTTCAAGACCGTTTGGCTCTGAACGGTTTCAGGACCGTTTGGGTCCAAATAGTTTCAAGACTATTTGGCTCCAAACAGTTTCTCGATCGTTTGGCCCCAAACAGTTTCACGACCGTTTGGGTCAAAACCACTAGGAAGATGAAACGGCGGGGACGACGAGCGGCGAAAATGACAAAAATGGCGCCGTCGATGAAGGTGTTGATGGCGGTGATAGCTTTGGCGGCAATTGGGAACTTCTTTCTCGGTAGGAGTGGCGAAAATGGCGCCGATGTTAGTGCAGATGGTGGTTGTCGTAGAAGCATTCTACCTTGCTACAAGATGATGAAGACGGCGGACGTATCGTGGTAGTGGTATCATCGAAAAGGATGACGGAGCGGGTGAAGGCAAACTTGGATGTGCACGGAGACGACGGAAGTGGAGTCGAGATGGAGTAGCGAGGAAGCGATGCAAACTGGGAATGGAACAGTGCTTACGCATGAGAGAGAAAATTCGAGAAACCAACAGAAATAAAAGGAAAGGGGGTGAAGCGGTATTTATAGAAAAAGGAGGGGTGACGTTACAAATTCTCAAGGGCAAACGGTTTCGAGACCGTATGGAGCCCAAACGGTTTCGAGACCGTAAGCGTCCAAACAGTTTCGAGACCGTGTGGATCCAAATGGTTTTTAGATAGTATGGAGCCCAAACGGTTTCAAGACCATGTGGATCCAAATGGTTTCCAGACTGTATGGAGCCCAAACGGTTTCGAGACCGTAAGGATCCAAACAGTTTCAAAACCATTAGGATAGGATTGAAATGCTTTTTGGTTTTTATATTTTTATGTTTGTTTTGGATGTTATGATAGGTCTAAAATAAGCAATAAGGAATTAGAAAATAAAATAAAAGGTAATACTCAGTTCTTGGGTTTCCTCCCAAGTAGTGCCTTGGTTTTACGTCGTTGGCTCGACGGAGTTCTGACTTGGTTAGATTGATGTAGCAGGATCATGAATCTCAATAGTTTTTCTTGAAATTTTGTCATTTGGGGTATAGTATTTCTTCAATCTATGTCCATTAACGGTTCTCTCCCCTCCATTGTCATCAATAATGATGATGGCTCCAGTTGGGTAGATGTTCTTGATGGTGAATGGCCCAAACCACTTTGTGTGAAGTTTTCTGGGGAACATCTTAAGTCTGGAGTTCAAACGAAGGACTTTATCCCTGACGACGATATCTTTCCTTTTGAGATGTCCATCATGCCACATCTTAGTTTATTCCTTGTAGATCCTGACACTTTGGTAGGCAATCATTCATAGTTCTTCAAGTTCTTGTAATTGCAGCTGTCTATACCCGTCAGTGCTTTTGAAGTCAAAATTCAATTGTTTGATGGCCCACCAACCTTTATGTTCCAGTTCAACTGGAAGATGACATGACTTCCCATATACCAAATGAAACAGGGGCATTCCTATTGGTGTTTTGTAAGCAGTGCAGTATGCCCAAAGGGCATCAGGGAGTTTGGTAGACCAATCTATGCGATGCCTGTTGACCGTCTTTTCTAAAATGGCTTTTAGTTGTCTATTTGAAACTTCGACTTGGCCACTTGTCTATGGATGGTAAGGTGTGGTGACCTTATGTTTAACTCCATATTTTCTTAGGAGAGATTCAAAACTTCGTTCTAAGAAATGAGATCCTCCATATGATATGATTGTTCAAGGGACTCTAAATCTAGGGAAGATGATATCCTTGAACATCTTGATAACTGGTTTGGATTCGCAAGAAACAGTGGGTATGGCCTCTACCCATTTTGAAACGTAATCCACAGCGACCAGTATATAAGAAAATCCATAATATGGGGGACATGGACCCATGTAATCTACTCTCCATATATCAAAGATTTCAATCTCTTGCCACAAAGTAAGAGGCATTTCATTCTGTTTAGATATACCACCGGAAAGTTGACATTTATTGCAAGATCGTACAAAATCATGGGCGTCCCTTGCTATCGTTGGCCAAAAGAAACATGATTGCAGAACTTTGAGGGCAGTCTTCTTTGAACTCATATGCCCCCCAGTAGGGCCAGAATGACAATTTTCTAGAACTGGGATAATTTCTTCTTCTGGTAGGCAATGACAGAATAGTCTGTCTGCGCACAAGCGAAAAAGGCATGGTTCATCCCAAAAATAATGCGTGGCATCATGAAGAAATTTTTTTCTGTCATGGTAAGAAGAAGAAGGGTGGATAATTTATGTAGCCAGGTAGTTTACTACATCGGCATACCAAGGAAATTCGGTAGTGACTTTCATAAGTTGGTCGTCGGGTGAAGAGTCTCGAATAGGTATATTATCATCATCTTGAGGTTCGAATAGGTAAATAATCTCAAATAGGTTTCAAGACCGTTTGGCTCCAAATGGTTTCACAACCGTTTGGCTCTAAATGGTTTCAAGACCGTTTGGCCCCAAACGGTTTCACGATCGTTTGGGTCGAAACCACTAGGAAGATGAAACGTCGGGGACGACGAGCGGTGAAAAGATGGAGAAAATGACATCATCGATGAAGGTGTTGATAGCGGTGATAGTGACGATGCCAATTTTTGATGGAGCCCCCACTTACGTGGAGTTGCGTGTACCATTAAAAATCCTAGAGATAGTAAGTCTCTAAGTTTAGCCTTGTGTATGCTATAATAAGATCTCCACCCACGTATGCTAAGATACATGGAAGTCTTATCGTAGTATATTTAAGGGTCGAATCCACGAGATAACAGTCTTGTTAAGAGTTTAACAAGATGAAAAATGTAATAATCCTACTTATCCACTTAAAAGTTGATATTTAGATCAAAGGGGTGACTTGATGATTAAACTAGAGTGCAAAGTAAAGTAAATAGCAAGAAAGTAAACTTAAGGTTGTAAAAGATAATTGGAAACCACTAGGATGTGATCGAGTTTCACCACCACTACACATGGATCAAGACATACATCATAATAACATGGCTTGCAAAGAAAAGGGGTCTAAATAGTTAGTATCTTTGTAGACTTAGCTTCCTTTCAGATAGCTAACTACAAGAAATGTGGGAGTATTGCAATGCTAGCCATCCGCAAATGAATGGTCACTTACTTTTTATCGCTCCCCTCGCAAAGTGTATTCCTCGACCTGTCAAGGTTGTACTTTCATACGTCAACTGGTTCCATTTCATAGCATAAAAGTACAACATTGGAGGTGAGTTTACTCCACTCCTTGAGAAACGTTTCTAGATACCGAATAGATGTATGGTGATTGCATACATCAAGAACCAACATACAATCGATATTCAAATCTAAAAGTACAAACATAGACAATTCACACTAGTAGATAATAGATAAGATAAGTTGGTGATCAAGCAACTGACATTCATTAAACGATTGATGTTGAACTGAAAAGATAGTATTTTTCTATTGCAAACTCATGAATTACAATGCATGAAATGAAAACATGGGTAGTGGGGCTATTCCCCGCACCCTAGTGTATGGGACTACTCACTCATGGCAAGAACAAAGAAGGAGGTGGGAATAGAGAAAGTAGGCATCATCTCCATGTAGGAGGGAGGAAGTTCGACCCCTTGGAGTAGAGAGCAACTATCTTCACACCACTTGGTCAACTTGATGAAGACTTCTTCACTTCCCACCTTCTATGTCGATGAGAGAGAAAGCATCTTGAGGATGAAGTGTGGATCTTGGACCGGCAGCCTTGGGGCGGAGGATGGAAGATGAAACAGCTCTGGAATGGTTGGGGCAGCCTTTGGGCGTCCAAGAATTTGATGCCTAATGAGAACTCCTTCGGTTATATTTATAGGCTTCCAAGGAGTCCCAAACGGTCTTGGGACCGTCTGGGTCTTTAACGGTTTGGGGACCATTTGGCATCATGCGGTCTCGGGACCGTTTGGCTTCAAACGGTCCCAAGACCATTTGGCTTCAATCGGTCTCCAGACCATTTGCTTTTGTTCGGTCTTGGGACCGTTTGAGTTCATACGCTCTTGGGACCATTTTCCTTCATTCAGTTTCCAAACTGTTTGCCTTTATTCGGTCTGGGGACCGTTTGAGTTCATTCAGTCTTGGGACCATTTGCCTTTATTCGGTCTCGGAACCATGTGAGTTCATTCGGTCTTGGGACCATTTGGACTTCATTCGGTCTTCAAACAGTTTGCCTTTATTCCGTCTTGGGACCGTTTGGACTTCATTTAGTCATGGGACTGTTTGCCTTTATTCGGTCTTGGGACCGTTTGAGTTCATTCGGTCTTGGGACCGTTTGGACTTCATTCGGTCTTGGGACCATTTGAGGCCTTTGCAATTTTTTGGGTTTTCTCTGTAAGAAGAAAAAGATAAATGTTAGTTTAATGGTGAATTCATAATAACATAGAAAGTTAAGGATTATATCTAATTTATCTAAGAAAAAGTATGGAAAATTAAGAAAAACTAGTAAGATAACATCACAAAATGGGAGGTTATCAAGGGTTTATATATGGGTCCCTGAGATATGTTTTGGACATTGAGGATATTCATGATCCTAATAGATATACAAGATCATATGTGGATTAGATAATTAATTATAGGATTATTCATCTTTTCTTGGAAACCAAATAAAGGAACAATATGTAAGTTTCCTAAAAGAAATAGGAAACATGGAGAAGGTTTGTATATAAAAGGATACCTAATGAACCCCAATTATGAAGTATAATTAGAAAAGGAGTTAATGAGTTCCATGTGGGAAGGATATTTGATTTAGGATATACTTTAAAGGAAGATGAAGAGAGAGAAAGATAGGGAGTTTATTTTGTGGTGTTTTGTGGACTTCCATGATAATCAATGAGATAACTCTAGATAATAAAAAAATAGGAAGGCTTGTAGTTAATTCTTTCCAATATGTATGTCTCCCCACTTTTGGAAGAGAGGAGAAAATAGAAACGAAAAGGAAATAGATATGTAAATATATTTTTGTTGGTAGAAGTAAGGATGATACCACTTTCCATATTAGTGTATCACGATTAGCAATGGACTCCCACCCATGGTTGGATAACATCAGAACTCTAGTTGTTGGGGGACTCCCCTTATTGTCTCCTCCTAGCCTTAGAGATGCACATGAGGCCTATATATAGATATATGTTGGGACCATGGGATCCCAACCTTCAACCCTTTCTCGTATGAGGAGAACCGTTCCTGTATATCAGATTCATAGTAGGTTGAGGAGCATGCAACCATGCTCTGGTTCCTTACGAGCTACGAGGGATTCCCCTCTCTCACCCTTTCCGTAGACTTGCAATCTATTGAGAAGTAGGATGGGTCGACGTAGGTGATGTCAGGGTAGAGAAGGTTTTCCTCCAGCAGGCTGCAAGTAAAGGGTGGGGTGATGTGCCTCCCTGTACGTGGAAGTCTGGGCCGGTTCCTCTTGAACTCACACTAGTGCATTGTTGGAGGGGGGAGGAGGTGGCGGGTCTGCCTCATCGCGCCAGGATCCACATCGGTGCCCGACCTACCAATCGAGAAGCATGTGAACAACCTCCACACCTAGTATCTAAAGAAATCTGGAGAAGTAGTGGCCACCATGAAGGCAGGCTCACGAGAAGAAGATGAGACGTCAACGTCTGGGAGGTGGTGTCCTCACGGAGTCACGATCGCTGACATGCACAGCGTGGGTCGGCAGGGGAGCTATGCGGGGAAGAAAGGAGGTGAAAGATCAATGGGAGGTGGATTGGATGTGGTGGGTAGCAGCTACATCAACTATCGGGCGGCGAGGATGCTAGGTGGGTGACCGGAGAGGGAGAGAGATGACTTACGGGAGACACCAAAGGAAGATCGCCCCAACTATCGGTGGCCTACGCAGCGCGACAAGTGAGAGATCGCATGGAAGAAACTGAGAGAAGGGGTTGGACCTAGGTAGCAGGTTAGGAGGGTCCATGCTGGGATTCACGGCCCTAGAGGAGAAATTTGAATGTATTAAAGGTAATTTTTTTATGCTGATATGTCAGCACCTCATTGGCCAATGAATATGATATCCTAAAATAATTGTAGAAATTGCTAGGATGATCATATTTAGACAAGTAATATATGAAAGTTTATCAGTTGAATGAGAAGAATATAAATAAGTTAGTTTCATAACCTAATTATGATTCTTGTTCCAAAAGTATGTGCAATACATGTTTATATGTGTTTAATGTAAAGGAAAACCTAGATTCCTCTAAAATGATGCTTAATTGATTATATTCATTTATGTGGTGATAATATGTGACCTATACATGTATAACTAAGAGATCCTTGATAATGATGAAAAATTGACAATTCTAGATTAATATTCTTATTCATGTTGATTTAGGGTTTTGAAACCAATATGGACATCTTGCTATAAATCTTGATATGGTCTAGGTATCATGAATAGTCTAATATGCTTAAGATGATGTTTAGGGTTTAACTTAATCTGCATAATTGGGTTTGTAAATCTTTTTTTTGGGTCGGTCCAAAAAGCGTGTTACTATTAATACCAAAAACTTTGGGCTCTAAGAACCCCATTACATCACCATGAGCTAAAAAGCTCATTACAACCAGGATGTAAGACACCCAGAGAACAAAAGCAAAAAATAGAGCTCCTATTGAGCCATATATCTGGACAAGAAAAGGGAAGGGACGGACCTGCCAACCAGACAGCAGTCGAGAGAACACCTAACTAACTAAGACATCAATAGCATTATCCACATCCTACTGAAATTATGATGCCTTAGGTAGCAGATAATCAACAAAACGACAGCATAACTAGCAGGTCCAAAACCCAACGCTATCCAAAACCCAGATCAAAAGCATCCAACTAGCAAGATCTCAGAACACCAAGATTTCAAACCCTGAAAAACATGGGACCAGAACCAAGACCTACAGCCGATCATCCAAGCACTTGCAATAAACCTCATCCTCTGAAAGTGTGCTGAACAAAAAATTGAGGAACTTCGTGCTGACCCACGCAAAAAGGCTAATCCCCTGATGAACTGACAGGTTGCCACCTGGAAGCTAGCCTCCATGTTGCATAAGTAGTAAGGCTTCACGTCAGATCCCTGGTAATCTGGTTGCCTGAAGCAAAGCATCAAACACCAAGAGGTATCCCAATCACAGCAACAGAGAAAATCAGTAGTCGAGCCCATAGGGACACCATGCCCGTGACCATGCCCGTAGGGGCAGATCAACTACTCACAGCAGAGAAGACTCGAAAGGAATAGAAGAAGAACTACCCCCCCCCTAAACAAACCACACGACTCCTGTACACACATGTACAACAGCCCCTCATCAAGCACCTAGAGTGCAAGAAAACACAGCTACATGGGAGACACGCAAGGACAGGAGGTCGGACTGCCATAGAACGCCTGGTGTGCATCTGAAGTTACAATGGCAAGACGGCCTCTAGACATCAGGCTTTGGTAGTGAAGCAGCAGCTTGTCAAAGCACTAGTGACAGTGGAGGAGGAAACCTCTACAGCCCCCCCTGAAATCAAATCATCGATGAAGACAATGACAAGCTGCTCCCACCACCAAGAGTCGATACGCTGTCGTTGGAGGACCGATGAGGCGAACTGAGCCCTTTACATGGCCCGCCTCCTATTCCTATGCCGCAGCCACAAAGGAGATCTACCAAGTGGTCCGTCAGCAGAGGGGAGGCTGGAGCCCAGTCACCAGACAGGGTGGACCAGCAAACACCCTTACGCCAGAGGGAACTCCTCCTGAGAAGTGAACCCTTGTAAGTTGCAGGGAATACGCCGCTGATCTGGTCGAGACATCGTCGACCCAGATCCGATTCCATCTACCACTGAAAGCATCAGGTAGAGGGCAGGGTGGGGTCAAACCCATCATCATCCAGGGCAAATCCGAGAGGTAGAGCTGTGACGAAGAGCCCAAATCTGGTGGGAGAAGCTCTTTCCAACCGTCACGCTTGAACGGCGTGGAATCGACCGGGTCAACATGCCAATCCTCTGGCCTAGATCTGCTCCTCGCGGCGCTGCTCATCCCTCACCAAACTGCATCTGAGACGGCGCCCTTTGACCGCCTTTCCCTCCAGGAGAGCTCAGAGCTTCGAACGTTGTCAATGATTGGAGGCCGAGGGGAGGGCGCGCCAGAGAGGACGCTCCCTCCCCCTAGCGACGTCGTCGGGGTAGAGAGAAGCTCGAGAGAACCCTAGAGAGAGAAGCTTCAGCTGATTTTTGGGTTGTATATCTTAGGAACCATGGTAAGATAGAATTAGGGTTTGTAACCCTAATCCCTAATCCAAACATGAGATAACCCTAAACCCTAGTTTAGGAGTGCATCTAGATCTGATTAATGTAATGCAAATATATGGTGACACATATGTAGTATGTATATTTCATATTGAATGCTTTGTTGCTTGAATGTTTGGATGCACTCTTAAAGTATATGAGATTATTGTATGGATTCTGCATGTCAAAGGTATGTGGTTATGCTTATGGATATATGTATCGAATTTTGAGTTTGTCGAGGTTTCTCGATGAGATTGAACGAAAGATAAACTTCTTGTTTGTTTATTTACTTCTAGCACATTATAAAGTTCCTATGAGTATCATGTAAAGTAAATAACAATATTCTAAACCCTAGGTTAGACTGATCTTAAGGGTAATGCACACGAGCCCCAGAGGGATAGTGATTACACCTGAGGTAGTAGACCGAATATGGGTTAGTATATGAAAACAAGTTTTGTTCTTACATGCAAGATAAAGATGTTTGCTTATATATGTATACTTGTGATTATTGTTTGAACCCACTTACCAGTATAGAAATATACTGACTGCATATTTATTTGTTGACATTTTAGATATCAGGTATACTGACTCATAGACATGAGGTTACAGAATAAATATGTTGAAGACACTAAAGTAATTCATGAAGGTTTAGATATAATGGTATATCATCATACATGTACATGTAAACACTTTCTAAAATATCTAACTCCTTAGAGGAGCTTTTTATGAAAACATGTAATTATTTGTTCAATAATGGAGATTGTTTACTATTTTGTATTATTTCTTAAATATGATCCTGGAATTTATGAGTAATGATTCATGACTTTAAGGTCTTTTGGACACCCAAAAGTGTGGGTCATTACAGTCACACACATAGGTCTTGACCTAGAAGAGGAGTTTAATCTCAAATGACAATTGAATTAAGTACTAAAGTGTTTAGATATTTGATTCACGCACAAATAAGCTTTCAACACTGCCAAATGTCATCTCAAGTGTTGAGACAGTCATCTGGAAGTGCCAAAGGGCCGTCTTAATTGTTGAGATGGGCGTCTGGGGAGTTAGGCCTATTATGAGTTTGACTTGGCTAAGGAAGTGAACTGACCAAGCTGACCGGCTCGACTCAGGTCACCAGACGATCATTTGGGTGACTGAGACATCTATCTCGCATGGGTGAAACGGTCCTATTTTGTCAAGGGAAGGTTCTAGATATTTCCTAATTTGTTTGAGTTGTACATTACTTGTTGTGTAAGGAAATTTATATGGGATATTAATTGGAAATGAATTGTCAATTTTGTGTACAACTAGGAAACAACCAAACGACCATTTAGTCTATGCTAAACGACCATTTGGCATCGCAGATGACCATCTGGGTTGTCAGACGACCGCCTAGGCTATCACAGGTTGCAAAAATTCCATATGTGTTGTGAAAATTTGAGATCTTCCAGTCCTTTCCACTCTCGCATAGACTGGGAACCCTGACCCAAACCCCACCTATAAATAGAGGGGTATCGGGGGCTTCCCAAAGTACAACACAAACAATTGAGAAACAATTTCTTTGACTAATGTTGTCCTCTCTGATTGTGCTAACCATGAGAGCTCGAGCAATAGAGGGGTATTGGGGGCTTCCCAGAGTACAACATAGATAATTGAGAAATAGTTTCTCTAACAAACATTTTCCTTTCTAGTTGTAGTAACCACGAGAGCTCGAGAAAGTTCTACCTGACTAGAGAGGAACAACAAGGGAAAGAGAAATTAGAATTATTGTTGTGGGAGAGTAAGTTGGTGACTAGTACACCAACAGGAGGGACGAATCCTTCTTGATCATTCTAGTAGGATGATAGGAGTTATAGGCGATCCATGTGGACTACCATAGAGTCAGGAGGTTGTTGTCTACCTCTAGGAGGACAACGTCAACCAGCGGTCTGTGACAAGATGAGTTGCTAAAGAAGATGAGGTTTGTGGCTACAGTCTGTGGTGCAGACTAGGAGGCACAACAGTTAGACGGGTCCCAGTGCAACCAGAATTTAGAAGTTATGCATCTACGACAATGAGGATTGTCGTTGAACTTGCTCCAGGACTAGGTATATCCTTGAAACCATCCTTCCTGCACTATAGTTATTGACGCAATCTACTATTTATGGGGAATATGATAGATATTTTTTTTATTTCCACTACCTGCACTGTAGCCATATTTCCTTAGTATTAGAGCCAACGTCAATTTACTATATTATGGGATAATATATATGATCAGATTTTGGTTTTGTCATTCTATTATTGTATGTGATGCGAATAATATCTTGTCAAATCCAAATACCATGATAATATCAAACTAATATATATATATATATATATATATATATGTAATTTAAATGTGTCACCCTAATAACGGTTTGATGGTAGATGTATAGCATGGCTATGGCCAATAACCCTTATATTCTATGCATGGTTGTGTGGTTAGTTTATCCATTTATCTCAGTCTGTGTATTGAGCCTCTATCTTATCTTCCTTGTGTTAAGTTAATTCTTTCCTACCCTTGATCTTCTCGAATGTAACTCAAGGTTTCTCCATAATTATGTAAAAGTAGGATAATTTACTTTTTGTTATGACGTCCCGAAGTCGAGCCAAAGGACCTTGGAGGACATGGTGGAAAAATTAGATCGTTCACCTGGTGGACCCAACCAATCAGCTGGAGGAGCCAGCCGATCGTGGACAGATGGACCAGACCATTAGTGAGACGATCAAACAACCAACTAAGAGATGAGCCGATTGGTTTAAAGGTTGAACCAATTAACCGGATTGGCAAGCATGGATCTTCATCAATAACATGTTTATGCATGTGATTTAGACCTAGATGACCGTAATTCCTTGTGTTATAACCTCAATTTCTTCAAAATGTAAAGTGTATTTCTCTTTTAATGGATAAATGAAATCCCTTTCTTTGTTTTGTGAAGGATTTCATGTGAACTTGCCTTGCTTGATTGATTGTGGGCTTTGTTGGCCATTGAGCCCAATTGAAAAGAAGAGAGAATTAAAAAGGAAAAGAAATTGATTAATAAAAGAGAAATATGAGAGATTGACAATTAAAAGAAGATAAAGGCAAACCAAAATTCCCCAATATGGGAATTCATGCCTTTATGATTTCTTGAGATCCAAGGGACCCAAAACAACAAGATAATCCCAAAGGAAGAAGGAATATAATTTAATTTGGATTAATTAATAAGATAACTTGGGAGAGAAGGAAGTCTCCTCATCCATTGCTTTTTGTTTCCCAAATTTCGTACAAAGCTAGGTAATAATTAAAGGAACGTTCCCTTAAAATTTGAGATAAATAGGAGTTATTGTTTGGGAGATATTAATTTTCCAAGATTTCTCCAATTTGGGAATTATTCTGAATTAAAGCAATAAATCGTTTCTCTTGTGTTTGATCGTGGGCGATGAGATCCGTTGGATCTTAATCCAACGATGGACAGTCATCGTCTAAGTCCCAAATGAATGGGAATCTGCAAGTTCCACGGAGACTTTCTCACCTTGTTTTCTCGCAAACTAGTGGACATGCCAGCCTGGTTTTGGTCCCATTGGACTCAGGAGAGGAAATCGCGAAGATTCTTCCCTATTTTTGCTGAGTTTGGTCGTCGTTTTAGGAAACGCCTAACTCGGCAGGACCTTGCCCCGACCCTATATATAGGGGAGGGTTGTGGAGGGAACCAGCATCCCTAATTGCTAGATCAAACTCTGCGGCGGAAGGCAAGGATTGATTTTGCGCTTTCAATTGTGCCAACGACCCTAACCTAGACCCTCGTCGACACATCAGACCCTACCAGAATCCGGCGAGCAGGGGGTGACCTTGGCGAGGTTTGGGTGGACAATTAAGGACGTCTTCATCTTCAGCTGAGGGAGATGAAGCTCCCTATACACTCAGCTCACCCGCAGGAGGTCTGGAGCCCGAAGTCAACTCATAGGTTGACCATCGAAGCTGCGACCCTCGCGCGAGGTAGAAGACGAAGACCAACTTGGTCTTTTACAAATCTGTCCCTCCGCACCTTGTTATCTGGTAAGGACAATCCCATCCTTTGAATCTCTTTTTTTTATCGTTGTGGGCACATGCGATCCGGGACATTGGATCCTGAGTGGACCAGTGGACCACGGATCCGACGCCTCTCATTTTTCTAAAAATAGCAAGTAAATTAAGAAAAAGGGTTTTCTTGTTAAAAATCATATCTTGAGCTACGAAAGTCGTATGAAGAAAGTTAATACACGAAAAATGATTAGAAAAATATGAGGAATATATTAAAAATGGTTTGGACATCTAAATCTGTATACTTTTGCAAAAGTGCATATTTTGGATAGAAAATGTATTAATCTGTGGTAGAAACTTTAATTATTGATAAAAGATATATTTAATCTTGCAGTTAGGTTAATTTGATCATGTTTAACTTGATTAATGATTAAGATGGTTTTTAACATGTTTTGGATAATAGAATTGCAAAGTTTAGGGTTTTAAACTTAATATAATGGTTAAGATGCTTAGAAACCGTAAAATAGAGAAAAAGAAAAGAAAAGATATAGTAATCTGAAAATTAGGGTTTTCGTGGTCCAAACCTAGTCTTAAGGACCTTAATGGAAAACAAGACAAGATAATTAGGGTTTGATGGATTTTTTATAAAAGTAAGGTAAAAGTAATAAAAAGGAAGTGAAACCCTAAATTATGGGTAAAACCCTAAAAAGGAGTAATAACCCTAGAAGACAACTAGGAGTGATAGATCATGATGACGTAATTAATGATAGGGAAATTGGATGCCTTTTTCAGGAATAATTGTGTGTGCGCTTGCTTGAATCCTGATTGATTGGTTATTTCTACATTCAACTCTGCTTAACAGGTATGTGGTTAATTATGAATAATCGCTTTAGTTTCCTGACGGATTCATGGATGTTTAATCGCATTGAATGCAACTAAACCTTTTGGATGTTCATATTGCAATTATAAAGTGACTATGACTATCACAATTTAATTTAAATGTGTATTCCCGCACCTACATGCCACCCTGATGGAAGATGCCATAAAGGTCAGGCCAGGAGGGTAGACCAATGGGCACCATGAGAGGTGACCCTAGACACCAAGCTCGAGAATGAGAAGGTGGTCAATGAGGCATGACTATGGAGCACCATGAGAGGTGACTCCCAGGAACCAAGCTCGGGATTGAGAAGGTGGCCTTAAGTCAATTTCAGGGTTAGGGCAAAAGCGGTGGGGATTGTCACATGGAAAATGTAAATTGACTTGCTAATTACCCTGATTGCAATATTTAAATTGTTAGACTTAATTGTGAAATTTTGGTTGCCTCCACATACCAGCAATTGTTGATCGATGTTTTTGTTTGTCGGCGTTTTAGGTAAAATCCTGAAAACACAAATAGTAAAGTGACACATCGTGAAATTAAGAAATAAAGTGCAAGGAGGATTAGATAGAGTAATTCAAGTTGTGGATAGTTAGATTTCCAAGTTTTAAAAGGTAAGTAAAGTTTTAATTTTTTTTGTACCCAATTCCAGTTTAGTTAGTAGAATTTCATAATTATTGTTGATTATATGTTGAACCTTTGATCCTGTTAATTGAAAACGGCTCTGACCTTCGGGTCTCCCTTAATTGGGGGTCACTGGGGGGCGGGGTCGTTACATTATACCTCCAAGGGATTACATTAGGCTGGCCATAACCATCACTTTCGTTTATTGCATGTTTTTTTGTTGTGAGATATAGTATGTATATGATACATACTATATATGTGGTGATTAGATAAAGTATATGTATTTATAAAAACTTCCTCAATTAAAATATTAAGTCTTAGATGCTTTCAAAAAATGGCACACATGAAGAGCTTGATCGACCAAGCGTAGGTGACACCAAAGCGTGGTATGCCATCTATCTCATGGAAGTGTGATGGCAATGATGTAGGTGCTTCCAAAGCGGGGTACATTGTTATCATGTCAGTTTTTGGGTCAGGCTTAATTGGTGATTCTTAGAGCGTCTAAGCCTAGAAGCATGCGGATGATAATGGCAAGGAGTTGTGCATATCATTTATCCAAGAGTTGCATATGATGCAATTGGCACGATGACCTACCTAAATAGTCAAGTTGTGGGCGATCAGCCAAAGCTGACTCATGATTTTATGAAATATGGATCTTGGCTCACTAGAATATTATACGTTGCAATATTCTAAATTGATATTGGGGGCTACAATTCAAATGAAAATATTGGGAGAAATAATAATTAAAGACCTAATTAATATTGTCTAATTTTTCAAATCAAATCAATTCAAAAATGTTTTTTGACAAATGCAAATTTTTTCTTCTAGAATCAAATGACAAACAAATCTGATTTGCAATTGGTCCCGAAGAAGGACAAACTTGACGGGAGAAATTTCCATGACTGGTTTTGGACTTTTGAGAAGGGTTCTCAATGAAGAGTGCAAGCTCTATGTCCTTGATAAACCAATGCCTGAAATACCTCCTCCTGATGCACCTAGGGCACAAGTGGATGCTTACTATAATCATGCCAATGATGCCTTGGAGATAAAGTACCATATATTTAGCTGCATGAACTATGAGCTGAATGAGCATTGTGAAGACATGAGTGTTCTTGAGATGGTAACACATCTTAAGAAAGTGACACCTAGTCTTAAAAAGCAAGAAAGGGACGCTATCTTGAAGGTGTTGCTTGAGTTAAAGCTAATAGAGGGAACCTCAGTAAAGGAACATGTGCTCAATATGTGTATCATCTTGAAGAATGGGGATTCACCTTGAGCCAAGAGTTGGCCACTGATATGATTTTGAAGACTATGCCTGAATCATATAGCCACTTTATTGCTTGTTATCATGTAAGTAATACGGCTAGATAGATGTCAGACTTGCTGGCCATGTTGATTCATGCTTGAAGCAAAGTTGAAGAAGGACAAGCCCGTGATGGTGATCAGTAGAGCCAAGTCAAAGGATCAAAGCAAGACCGAGAAGAGTTTTGTGGTCAAGCCTAAGTCCAATTGTTCAACACTCAAAAGTACAAGAGGAAATCATCCTTTGTACTTGAAGGCTTTCAGGAAGCAGAAGATGGGATGGTGATATCCTCTTTAGGTATATACATTATTGAGATAAATCTATTTTCTTCAACATCATGGGTATTAGATACCAGATTTGGATCTCACATATGTTCTCATATGCAGGATCTGAAAGGAAGTAGGTCTTTGGGAAAAGGTGAGGTGGAACTACAAGTTGCTAATGGCGTAAGGGTTGCAGCAAGGCAGTTGGAGCATATAGTATATTTCTACCTACATGGCTTGTAATAGAGTTAAAGAATTTCTATTATGTACCTGCTATAAATAGAAACATCATTTTTGTATCTTGTATGGATAAGGATGCATTTGAATTCCATATTAAAAATGGTTGATGTTCTATTTCAAAAGATGGGATCTTTGGCAATGCCCATGTGTCTTATGGTATTTACTTGTTATATATAAAGACATATGTATATAATGTTAATGCCAAAAGACTAAAACTCAACAACTCAAATGAAACATTCCTTTGGAATTTTCATCTAGGGCACATAAATGAGAATCGCATATCTAGACTCCATAAAGATGGTTATTTGGACTCTTTGATTTTGAATCAATAGATACATGTGAATCTTGTTTGATGGGAAAGATGGCTAAGACCCCTTTCATTGGTAACAATTAGTGGGCTTGTGATCTATTGGACTCATACATACTTATGTGGGTGGACCTTTTAGAACAGCCGCTAGAGGTGGGTATCAGTACTTCACTACCTTCTCTGATGACTTCAGTAGGTATGGCTATGTTTATTTAATGAAATATAGGCCAGAAACTTATGAAAAGTTCAAGGAGTTTATGAATGAAGTACAGAACCAACTTGGTAAAAGTATTAAGGCACTTCATTGTGATCGAGGTAAGGAATACTTAAACCAGGAGTTTGAGAACCTTATTAGAGACCATGGGATTGTATCCCAGTGGACTCCGCCTGGAACACCTTAGCCATAATGGTGTATCAAAAAGAAGGAATTGCACATTAATGGATATGGTACGATCTATGATGAGTTTAGCTGAGATTCCAACTACCTTCTGGGGTATGCTCTACAAACTGTCACGTTTACATTAAATAGCGTACCAACTAAATCAGTTCAAAAGACACCATATGAGATATGGATTGGGAAGCGTTCTAATATGTATTTTATGAGGATTTGGGGATGTGGATATTATGTTAGCAAGATGCTTCCTAAGAAGCTCGGTCCTAAATATGATAATTGTGATTTTGTTGGATATCCTAAGGAAACTAAAGGCTATTACTTTTATTCCATAACTGACAGCAAAGTGTTTGTTGCCAGAGCTTATGTATTCCTAGAAAAGGAATTAATTTCTAAAGCAATCAGTGGGAGATAAGTGGAACTCAAAGAGGTTCAAGACCAACAAGAAAATGTTGAACTGTTAGATGTACAAGATGAACCTAGAGATTCACAAAGTATTGTGGAGTCTCAAATTCCTCAAGTAACATAGGAACCTTATAGATCTAATAGGACATGCCTTGAACATGAAAGATTTGGATATCTTGTAACTCAGGAAGGCAGTGAATTGTCCATAGATGATGAGCCAATTTCCTATTAAGATGCTATAGAGGGACTAGAGTCTGAGAAATGGCTTGAGGCCATGAGATCTGAGATGGAACCCATGTATACCAACAAAGTATGGACTTTGGTGGATCCACCTGAAGTACCCATAGGGTGCAAATGGGTATTCAAGAAGAAGACCGACATGGATGGAAAAATTAAAACCTATAAGGGAAAATTGGTTGCAAAGGGTTCCTGACAAGTTCAAGGTGTTGACTATGACAAAACCTTTTCTCCAGTGGCCATGGTTAAATTCATCAGGATTATGCTTGCTATTACAGCTTATCATGACTATGAAATTTGGTAGATGGATGTTAAAGTAGCATTCCTTAATGGGAATTTACTCGAGGGTGTGTATATGACACAGTTTGAGGGTTTTGTCAATCCAACGGTTGCAAATAAAGTTTGTAAACTACAAAGGTCAATTTATTGATTGAAGCAAGCATATCGCAACTGGAATCTTCATTTTTATGAGACAGACAAAGAGTTTGGCTTTATTCAAAATAAAGATGAGCCTTGTGTGTACAAGAAGGTTAGTGGGAGCATAATGACATTCCTCATATTATATGTAGATGAAATATTATTGTTGGGGAATGACATCCCTACTTTATAAAAGGTAAAGACATGGCTAGGAAATACATTTTCTATGAAAGACTTAGGAGATTCATCCTACATCTTGGGGATAAAGATCTATAGAGATAGATCTAGAAGGCTTCTTAGACTAAGTCATAGCACATACATTGACAAATTGTTGAAGTGGTTCAGCATGAAGAAGTGCATCATGGTGTCCCCATCTCTAGAGATCAATGTCCTAGTTCTTGTGAAGAAAGGAAACACATGAGTCGGATTCCATATGCCTCAACAATTGGATGAATCATGTATGCAATGTTGTGTACCCGTCCAGACATCTCATATGCCTTGAGCATGATAAACAAATATTAGCTAGATCCAGGTGATGCTCACTGGATAGCCGTGAAGAACATCCTCAAGTACTTGAGAAGGACCAAGGATCAGTTCTTAGTCTACAACGGAGAGGAAGAGTTGGTGGTAAAGGGTTATACCGATGCAAGCTTCTAGATTGATCAAGATGATTACAAGTTGCAATTAGGATGCATGCTCTACATAAAAAATGGAGTTGTGAGTTGGAAGAGTTCTAAGAAAGAAACATTAGTCGATTCTACAACAAAGATCAAGTATATTGCTACATTAAGTGCAGTGAAGGGGGCTGCATGAATCAAGAAGTTCATCACATAACTTGGGGTCGTTCCAAGCATCACCGATGCAATCGAGCTATATTGTGACAACAATAAAGCTATTACACAAGCTAAGGAACCCAGATTGCATCAACATTCAAAGTATATACAAAGATGGTATCATCTCATATGAGAGTTTATACAACGAGGAGATGTAAAGATTTGCAAAGTACCAACTAAGAACAATGTTGTTGATCCCTTAACAAAGGCACTTTCACAGTAGAAGCATGACAACCATGTAAGATCACTTGGAATATGATTCATAGGTGATTGGCTATTTGTGCAACTGGGAGTTTGTTGGTTATGTATGCCTAGAGATCCAATCATATGATGATTGTAATAACATGTAAAATGATTTGATTATTAATAAAAAGGCAAGCTTCCAACTTATTATGTTTAATTCAATTATGAGATAATGATGTAACATTATAAATGTCTAGAGAATCATATTACTCAATGACATATGTATTCAAGTTACTACCCTTGTGGATGAGATCATATGAATGTTAAGAGTACATATATATATTCTCATTATATTCTTGATTGGTTGTTATTGAGGAAGGTTGATAGACACCAATGACACATAAGATCAAAGTGTGAGTTGGTTGATGACTAAATCTTAATAGTCATGATATGGCAATATCAAACCAAGCACATAGATACATGTTAGAGAACAATGTATTAGACATACCCACCGTGAGACTGACACATGGAAACCATCATCATGGAAGTCATAGTCATCTCTCGTAGTGATGGTGGTGGTTGCGGTTCTTAGACCTGAAATCACTGCACTCAACACATGTCGTTGGGTACACTTTGACATCATCAAATGCGGTCTTAAAACATGGGTTGTTGTAATGGTGATTATTGGGTGACTTTGACACATGGGGATTGACTGTGAGTGATATATATGGGATTTGTCCCTCCTACTGGAGTGTGATGTCCTAGGCCTCTTGATTAGCGAGACTAAGAAATGCATGGCCATGCACATGTGAGTCAATGTGTGATATTAAGCTTACATATATCTCAGATAGTCTAATCTTGGTTCAAGAAACAAGATTGAATAATAATGAGGGTAACTGATCCATGCCTCTAGTTCAATCCAGACATCAGTGATAAAGGAACTATACAAAACTACAATGCCATACACAGATTGTAAGTTGAAGTTGTTCCCCAACTTTCCATTTACTTGGGTAGCATTGATGTGTGACTAGGTATCACTCATTGATTGTGATGTCATAAGTTGTTATGGACATTCACTGCCAACATAATATGGGACCTATAGGGTCACACACATCAGTCTCGACCTAGAAGAGGAGTTTGATCTCAAATGATACTTGAATTACGTACTAAAGTGTTTAGGTTTGTGATTCACACAACAAATAGGCTGACAACTTTTCCAAATGTCCATATCAAGTGTTGAGACGGCTGTATGGAAGTGCCAAATGACCGTCTCAATTGTTCAGACGTGCATTTGGGGAGTCAGGCCTATTATGAGTTTGAATTGGCTAAGGAAGTGAACTGACCAAGCTGACTGGTTTGCCCCAGGTCACCAAATGACCGTATGGGTGACCGAGACAACCGTTTCCCATGGGAGAGATGGTCCAATTTGGCTAAGGGAAGGTTCTAGATACTTCCTAGTTCATTTGAGTTTCACATTACTTGTTGTGCAAGGAAATTAATATGGGATATTAATTGGAATGAATTGCCAATTTTGTGTACAACTGGCAAACAGCCAAACAGACATTTGGGCTATGCAAAACAGCCATCTGGCATGCCAGACGAACATATGGGTTGCTAGATGAATGTCTCAGTTGTCCCTTCCACTCCCTCATAGATTGGGAACCTTAACCCAAACCCCGCCTATAAATAGAGGGGTAATGGGGGCTTCCCAGAGTACAACACAATCAATTGAGAAATGGTTTTTCTGACAAACGTTATACTCTCTGGTTGTAGTAACCACGAGAGCCTGAGAAAGTTCTACCTGACTAGGGAGGAACAACAAGGGAAAGAGCAATTGTGATCATTATTGTGGGAGAGTAAGTTGGTGACTAGTACACCAACGGGAGGGATGACTCCTTCCTAATCATTCTAGCAGGACGACATGAGTTCTATGTGGTCTGTGTGGACTACCATAGAAGCAGGAGGTCATTGTCTGCCACTAGGAGGACAACGTCAACCAACAGTTCATGATAAGAGGAGATACTAAAGAAGATGAGGTATGTGGTTGTAGTCCATGGTGCAGACCAGGAGGCGCAACAGTCAAATGAGTCCCAATGCAACCAAGATTCAAAAGTTACTCATCTACGATTATGAGGATTGTCGTTGGACTTGCTCCAGGAACATGTATATTCTTGAAACCATCCTTCCTGCATTATAGTTATTGACACAATCTACTGTAAATGGGGAATATGGTAGATAATTTTTTTTGTTTCTACTACCTACTTTGTTGCCATATTTCCCTGCAAATGCTGTGATGAAGTTGATTTTGGCTTAATTTCAAGGATGAAATTTTATTTAAGGTGTGTAGGATGTTACAGACTGGTCTTTTGGAATCTTTGAGTGTCTAATGACACAAATGTATTCTTTAATTTCGGTTATACTGAGAGTTCCAAATGTTTTAGTAAATTTTGAGTGTTGATTTATGTTGACATCCTGCTTAAGATCCCTATATTTATGTCTTTTGAGGTGCTTAATTGATTGATATAATATTGATATATTGGGACCAAGATTTTATGGGATGGATCTAGGATGATTATAAAGCTTTGGAAAAGTTTATCAATTTCTCAATGTTCCTAGAAGAAGTTACTCAGGTTTGAATATCGTAAAACAATGTGCTCTATTGTGCACAATGTAACTAGCTTAATATATTTATAGCATAACTGCATAAGACTTGATAATGATGGTGTCACACTATCCTTTTGGCTGAGTATTGGGATAATATCTAAGGGAGGCAAGCTTTGATGTACGCGTGCCATAGATCGACCCTTTGTGGGGCTTTTCATGGCCCTTGGATGGATTGCATCAAGATCATCCTATTCTTTGCAGTTATAGTTGATCGCAAAAATAAAATCACCCTCTACAACATGTGATGCTCAGAGGTCGTGACAGAGAGGAGTTTCTAACCAGGAAAATTGGTTGCCCTTGCCGAGAACTCTTCTTTGACCCATTATAGAAGTCAGTTGGTCTAGAGAGCAAAGCAAAGAACCTACAACTTAGACTCTCGATCACCAATTACAGTCCTCACCAGAGTTGGACTACACCACGTCATCTAGAAGCGAGGAGGAGGTGGTGTGGTTTGATCCCTCATTGGTATTAGTAACTGCAACAACACTACTTCTCATTGAGAACCCAATTCTTAGGCAAGAGACCATAGAGAGGAAGAGCAACCTGAGGTCGATCACCCTTGCCGGAGAAGTAGTTATAAGGCCCTAAACTTGCTTAGTGAGATGAACAAGCTTAATTATCATAATTGAATTTTTATAACCCTATATAACCTTGTAATATGCTTTGAAATCATAATACAAGCTTAAGCTTCAAATTTGGTCCAATTTGGACACTGTTTGAGCAAGTTATGCAATTTTATGCACATTTTGTACTTTTATGCAATTTACCCAATTGAGAGGTTTTCTTTGCAATTTATCACTTGAATTATGTTCCTTGTATATTCTACCATCATTCTTGAGCTTTTTGAGCCATGGGGCGCCTATTTAAACCTTGGTTTGAAGGTGTTTTCTCCAAGGGTATTTTAGGGTTTTCCCCTTCATGGATGAACTACCTTTAGTAGCTATCAACTAATGAATTATTTGATTGGCTGGGAAATTTGACAAAGGAAAGATAAGAAGGTCTATACACATGGTGGGGGAGCTTCTTGTGTGTGTGCTTGTATATTCTTAATAAATTAAGGCCATGGACACTAGGATAGATACTAGAACTTCAACTTTTTCTTTTTCTTTATCTTAAAGTTTCATATACTTATCCCCAAACACCAAAACGAGCCATTTTCTCTCCACCACTTCCCTCCTTCTCCCAAATTCATTCTCCCTCTGTGATGCTGCGAATTTTTCTGTCCAAAGAAGAAGAAAGTGGGGATCTTCTTGGAAAAAGGATCTAGGGTTGCAATTGACTTCATTTTAGGGTTGAAAAAGCTTCCTTCTAGTAATCTTGACCTAAAACAGTAAGAATTCCTTTCTTTCCTCCATATGTTTCTTTGTTATCCTTCCCCCTAGAGTTCTCCAGGTCAGAACCTTGCTATTCCATGGTATAAATTTCTCTAAATCTCTAAAATCCTACCTTTCTTGCTCCTTATGCTTAGGGTTTGCTCATTTGATGAAGAAAGGTGTTAGATGGACGAATTCATAGCTTATTCTTGGATTTTCTACCCTACATGCTCGAGATTTCTTCTGTGTTGGGTTTCATCTTCTCATTATAGGCAAGTTTTAAAACTTGTTCCACGTTTATTGCTTACCATAAGCTTTCTAGATCATGTTCTTACTTGAAAATGATGATCCATGCACTAAAAAGCTATGCTTCACTTGGATTTCGATTTTTATAATGTTCCATGTTCTGATTTCAGTTATATATGAACCTGTGATCATGTGCATGTTATTCCTAAGGTATAGTATGACTTGGATCAGGTTGGTTTGACAACCTATGGTGCTATGCACCTATCAACCAAAGGTCAATTTTAGGGTTTTGAGTTGATTTCTTCTATAAACCCATGACCCAGTGATGGTACCATTGCAACAGCCCTATGGTGTTGCCTTCATGACAGCTGATGGTAGTGATCAAAGGTGTCATATTATGGTTACAACCTATGGTCACCCCCTTAGGTCAGGTTTTGGATCAATTAGAAGTTTAATGATCAACCATTAAGTACCCTAATAATGTTATCAATCAATGATGACATTAGCTTAATATTTGATGTTGATTAATGAATATAGTGCTAATCTAACAACCTATGGTGACTTAATGGTCACTAATGATGGTGTATAAGATCTCCAAAACCTATGGTGAGTTAATCATATAGATGTAGCATCAATTAAGCCTTATACCAATGGTTTCTTGGGTCACTTGATGCAATGGTCGAACCTATACTGTAATTGATGGTTTTAACATATGAACTTGACCCAATGGTCAAGATCTAATGTTTATTTATCCAATAAGGTGGAATGATGGCTAATGTAATATGTTGGTCCTAATTATGGGATTTATATGGCTTCCTTTATTTGATCAACTTAAGGAGCTTACTTTTTGACAATGGATGGCTTGTTTTAACTGAACAGTCGATTGTGGGTTTTACCCTACTCTCAATGAAACTTTTTGTGGTGTAAATAAAGGGATGTCTAGGGGTATATGGTGAATATTTCTAGATAACAAATCAAGGACTTCATAGGTTGTTTATCCAAGGTGTTTACTTATATAAACAACCCATGGTCTTACCTTTTAAACATCCAATGGTTCTGGGTGACATTGTGGTATGGTGATATGGGTTGAATGTTGATCGAACAAATGGAGGGTTACGCTTAAAAAGGTAGTCCTACCTATTCACTCATATGAATAGAAGGGATTATAACCATATTGTGTGTATATGCAACCCTAATGAGGTATAGCTGTTATACCTAGCTTTAATATAACTAAATGATGGTAATTGGGTACTGAATAATCCTTGAATGACTAATACAATCATGGAGTACTCTGTTACTATTGTTGAAACCCTAGTATGCTATACCCCGATGGTTACACATTGATTTATGTGTGGGTTCATACTTGAGAATAGTATGGAACGTGATTGTGATGCTTCACCTTATGCATCCATGATCCAATGGGGATGTCGTGAGTTAGGGTTTGGGTATGAGTGCTGATTAGTAACATTAATATAATTTATCTTATGAACCTAACTCTAATGCAAATCGATAAAGATGAGTATTCATGTTTAACATTCTTATACGATGGAATGATGGTGGAATAACCTCCTTAATATGATGATAACCTTGATATGTTAATTGGTGGTTATCATAGCCACATGGTTGATACTTTTTTATGATAAACATGTGCATTATGAATATGATGAGAGTTAATCATATCTAGATTCCTTGCATATTGATGTAATAAAGGAATGTTCTTAATGTTAATATAACCCTGCTATGATTGTTTATGAATATCTCCTAGCTCGTTAATGCAATATTGTGTTGATCTGGTGTATTACATGTAAGTGATGTTGTTGAGCCTTATTATAAGGCATGCAAAGATAATGATGATATTGTAGGGAATAGTATGATGGTCTTAATGACCTTTGGGCATGGTTGAACCCTAAATGAGGTGTAATCCTCTGGTGTTGATAAGGGTTTGATACCCTGTGATAATGTGAAAAGGATTTATATCATGTGATGGTATAATGGTCTTAATGACCTTTGGGCATGGTTGAGCCCTGAATGAGGTGTAATCCTCTTGTGTTGATAAGGGTTGATACCCTGTGATGATGTGAAAAGGATTTATATCTGGTGATAGTATAATGACTAGTGTGGTCTCATGAATGGCAAGTGAATAGTACCATGTGATGATGAGATGAGAAATTATGTTTCACACATTTTATATCTTTTGAAGTTGTGATATATATGTGCTTGTTAGAAGTGAATTAGGGTTTGTATGTCCACTTGTTTGATGCAGCCTTAATTGACCCAATTGGCATAACTAATCAAATGAAACTCTAATCATGTAGTGACATGTGCCATAGATCCATCTGAGTGTCAGAATTTTCCAGATGGTGGAATGAGTATTCCTAAGGGAAACTTGGAGCGTATACTGCTGAGTATGTGGGGGTGGCAAGCTGAGGATATATCCTTGTCATCGAAAATGTAGATTGTGGAGGTTGGCTATGGTCATGCCTCATACATCTGATGTGATTGAGAATGACTGTGGTCGTGTCTCGGTGATTATATATGTGACAAGATTGGAGGACAATTGTGGTTATATCGCGGATGGTAAGGTATGTGTACCCACCTCCTTTCACTAGTGTCGTGACATGTACCAAGGACAGACTAGGCTATTAGTAGCTTGACCTTATGTGTCACTATGGCTGACCCGTACTGACCGGGGGCAGAGAAGATCTTAGGAGTCCGACTCTTCCTAGATCTTGTATGGCACTGATTTTGACTTAGCATTGGTTAGTTGTATTTTGAGTGGTATCCTCAAATTCCTCAGGGCATAATAAAAGATGTAATACATCCGTATAGCATATTTGTTTAGGGTTATACACCACGCTTCACATTGGATGATAACCCCTGTTTGTTCTCTTCACATAAAGATGATGCTTAGTGCAATTAAGATATAGTAGACATACTTATATTGTGGATATGCTTAAGATTGTAGATGCGTACATACAGTAGCCATGATTATGTTGATAACTATACTACTACTGCTGATAATAATCATGATGCTAGTTGTCTTATGTTGATAGTTATGTTTAGCATGCTAGCCATGCCTTTGTAACTAGAGATGCATATAATGCTAATCATGCTTATCCAGATAATTGTGCTTATTGATGGAGCTAGAACTTACACCAAAAGATTACTCTTCCAATGGAAGTCCTAATATGCACCAAAAACCCTAGGGAGTTGATGTTCTCTCTAGGTTTACCTACAACTGGTGCTAGATAAATGCTCCAACCCCACAAGAGTGTGGAAGCCTTATCATAGTATAGATTTAGGATCGAACCCAAAGGACAACGTTAAGAATCTGAGTGTCTTTTTCTTGTTTCGTACCGATCTAAGTTAATCATCTAAGACCAGAAGTTTGATTTGAGTTATTTAACCTAAAGCATGCAAAAGTAAAGGAAAGAATAAAAACTAGTTTAAGGATTAGAAACTAAGATTAGCAGATGATGATGGATCACTGGGGTGACGCGGGTATTTGCCACCACTACACATGAATTGCACTTGTACCAAACATAGCAAGACTTGTAAGCAAGATACATGGATGTTGTACAATACCGATGTCTTATAGGACAAGAGTAATGCACACATCCTTCACGGGTTGAGTAACTCTCATTCGGTACGTATCTACGTGTCAATGAAGATATGTAGTCTTCGAAGAGAAAATCTTACTCAACCTCGTGAAACGTGCATCGGAAAACTAACAAGCGAGCGATAATTACCAAATCGATTAGTATCCTTATAGACTATCCCTCTTTCGAGGATATAGCTACGAGAAACGTGAGAGTGTTGCAACGTCAGCCATTCCCGAATGAATGGTCAAGTACTTTGCACCACTCTCTCCTCAGAGTGTGTTCCTCGACCTGTCAAGGTTGCACTTTTGTACGTCAACTGATTCCATTTCATAGTACAAAAGTACAACGATGGAGGTGAGTTTACTCCATTCCTTAGAAAGCGTTCCTAGATACCGAAACGGATGCGCGGTGGATACACACACCAGAAACCAACACTAAATCGGTATCCGAGTCTCAAGAGCGGTCGTAGACAAACCACAACGAAAGACAATAGATGCACACAAGAATGTGACCAACATCCAAGCATGTATGAAACGATTTAGTATTGAATCGGAAAGATAATATCTTTTTATACAAGTTACAAAACACGGGCAGCGGGGCTAGTCCCCGCACCCCAGTGAATGGAACTACTCGCTCCTCATAGAGGGAGCAACAAAGAAAGAGAAGAGAGAGAAAGAAAGCATCGTCGGAGCAGAAGAGTAGATCTGTGACAGCCCGGTGTAGATCGTCACAGTCTCTGGGACTGCTCCGTCGTGGTCGATGTCGTCCGTCTCTCTGCCTCGATCGTCGTGTCTACCTCCGGGATTGCACGGGTAGAATGAGGTAGAATAATGGTAGAAGTGAGATGATAGAGGTGAGATGGTGATGGAACAACCTTCTAGATCTGTCCCCAGTCTGGCAGCACACCGGATCTGGACTCAGGCCGGAATTCTGAGGCTGTGGGTGAAGTTTGGTTGGAAACGGTGCTCGGGCATTCTGGCGGCGTCCCGGCACTGGTCCCAATCCGACAGCCTTGGGCCGTCGTGAGATCCCCCTCCCAAGTGAGGACCCTTGGGGTCCTATTTATAGGAACAGGGCAGTCCTTTAAACGGTCTTGGATCAGGTTGGTAAAATATCTCTTCAGCTCATACGGTTTGTGTTTGCTACTTTAGCAAACGGTCTTGCTTTGTTTATTCTGAACGGTCCTCACATGGCAATTGGCTATGCGGTTTGCATGTGCATGCGGTCTTGCTTTCTATTCTCCTCACGGTCTGTTGTACACTCCTTTATTAAACGGTCTTCTCGTGTAGTTAACAGCAAACGATCTGCGATTTTGCTTTGGCTCACGGTCTCTGTTCCGCAGTCTTGGTCATGCGGGTAGCTCCCGTGATTGCTTCATTCGGTCTCGCTTCTTCTGCGGTCTCGTTCCTTAATTAGCCATTTGGTTTCATAGTCATGCGGTCCTCACAATAGTTATCCAAACGGTTTTCTGCTCGCTGCTTCTTTTCGTCCTGTGCTCACGATTGTTGGTGTAGGTTATGAAGACGACGACACCGGAGATCACGTGTAGGTGGGCGCCGACGTTGTTGATGACGTATAACTCAAACGGTGTCGCATGCCATCATGCTCAAACGGTCTTGGGACCACATGGGCTCATACGGTCTTGAGACCGCATGAGCTCATACGGTCTTGAGATCGCATGGGCTCATACGGTCTTGAGACCGCATGAACTCAAACGGTCTTGAGACCGCATGGGCTCATACGGTCTTGAGATCGCATGGGCTCATACGGTCTTGAGACCGCATGAACTCAAACGGTCTTGAGACCGCATGGGCTCATACGGTCTTGAGACCGCATGAGCTCAAACGGTCTTGAGACCGCATGGGGTCAGGACCGTATAGCGCTCAAGACCGCATGGATGAAACCAAATGGATCAAGACCGACTTGTGATGATCTGCAGAGGGAAAGGAGAATGTGTAAGAGAGAATAGCATCGAATAAACTAGTGATTAGAACTATTTAGGCATTATTTGCAAGGAGTTAGTGAAACACTCAAGGTGAACCAAAGTGAGGGTAAATCAGTCAATATGAGGAACAAAATCCCTAGAATTGGCGACTGTGCAGATGAATCTGGAGGATTCATCACCACACCGAACTTGAGCGTTACTCGTCCCGAGGAACGGAGAAAAACTTAAGATAGTCGACAAAAAGCTCGTTCGTCTCGTAATTACCTCATCTGCATGTAAGTGCCAGAACTTTCACGAGAAAAGAGAAAAGGGAAAATGAGACAAAACAAAATTAGGGCAAAAACGTCGAAAATCCTTTGAATTGGTGACTGAAGGTGGATCTGGAGGATTCATCGCCACACCGAACTTAAGTGTTTCTCGTCCCGAGGAACGAAAAACTTAAAACAGTCGCCAATGAAATTGTTCATCTCGTGATTGCCTCATCCTTATGTCATGTTATAAATTTGTTTATGGCTAAGACTGATACAACATCAAGGCTTCCTTGGATCACGTAATACATCTTGTGATATCCTCATTTCTGAGTTCACTTTGCTGAAGTACTTCCTTCTCACTCTCTGTTGTATCGGTCATGTTAAAGAGTTTTATGAGACTTTGAACAGACCCACAGAATCAACAAAATGCATATGATCTGTCACTGGTATTGAAACGGGAGAGAATGGGGGTATGATCAAGAGATAAGAGTCTCTCCTCTGATTGAATCAAGACTCTTGTCATTCGTTGATTCATCAAGGTACTTTGAATGATTTGTGCACAACTCTGGTTGACTTAGCCTTACACCCGATTTTTTTTTCTAAAGGTAACTCAGAAGTGTGTATAGGTTGGCTTAAGGCTTTTGGCTATTTTACCTCTTTGAGGGGAGGTAAGGGGTTATTTTTGGATCCTTAGGATCTCACTACCGGTCACGACACATCTGCCTTCATGAGGGCAGCTAATGTACCGGTCGGGCGAGACCTTTATCGGTTATCCTTATTCAGGGCACAACTCTCATGTTTTTATTCACACTCTGGCTTTTATTCATTCTCACTTGGCTTAGGAGAAAGGGTATTTTTGGATTTTTGCATATTTGGGCTGCCAGGCCTCTTTTTGGAATCGGGGTAGATTTTTCACCAACCTCAGTATGTGCACAATCATCATTGTATACTCTTTGAAGCAAAATGAGAAGGTGGTACGCCCCTGTTATGTATTGAGGGGTATGGAAGAAGCGGTAGCGGAAAAAGAGGTGTGGTGTACCACACCGAACTTAGAGTTTTGCAGAGGTGTGGTTTACCACACCGAACTTAAAGTTTGGCAAAGTTCTAGTTTTCACTAGAAAGGAGTGTGGTGCTCCACACCGAACTTAAGATTTTGGCATGGTTAGTGAACAGAGGGGTATGAAAATGAAAGAAGAAGTGTAGAAGAGAGTTTGGATCATGATGCAGTTTGCTTAGCGATTCCATGCGACGGGTCTCTATTCTCCATCACACTCTGCTCCAAAAGAGACATGATGAAACATCAAATGAGAAATCCATACAACAGATCCATTAATCAGATAAAGGCGTGATGTATTTGATCTATCTCAGCCTTATTGAAGTGTATCATCTTTTCCTGTTTGAGATATAACATTAGGATTCATAGACAAATCAAAATGAAAAACACGCATTGGCTAGTTTTAAGTATTCTTTTCCAGGAAATTTGCAACGCAAAAGAGGTGATGATCACAGATTCGCAAAACAAAAGCCGACTAGATAAAGGCTTTATTTTTAGAAAACTAACAAAAAGGCGGAAAAAAATACGAAAAAGAAACTAGAATGGAAAAACATGAAGCAGTAAAGATAAAGGGTGGAGTGAGAGTCATACCACCCGCCCTCCACCTTGAACTTATGAATTTTCCCATTTCTGAGAAAATACTAGGTTCAAGATGGAGGGGAAGGGTTGCGCAGTGTTAACCAGGCGGTCCTCGTAGTTGGAAGAAGGTCCGACAAAGATATCTCATGATGGCTGGTGCTGAGAACGAGGAAGTGGTCTGAACAACTTGTTGGCTGGGAAGTTGTGGCAACTTGAATGAGTCTTCTGGATGACTTGGATGCACATCACTTTCGCCTCGTTGCCCGTCCAGAAGAATCTAGAGACCTTCCCCCATCAGCGAGGGAGGTGGAACATAAGCAGTCGAAACTGGAGGACTATGCGAGAAATCAAGGTTATGCCCACTTGTGCCCTCCAGTTGTGGCTCACCCTCGAAGTTCAAAGTAAAACTACTTTCTTCAAAATCTAGGGCAGTTGATTGAGGGTCGGCCACTTGAACTTCCTCCTGTCTAGGATCAAGTGGTGGATCTGGTTCCGGCTTCATTTCGTCACCTGGCTTTTCTTGTGTGGGATATAGTAGCCAGGATGACTTTTCTTCATCAGAGGAGTTATTTTGAGAGGTATCATCATCTTTATCAATGTTGAAATTCGTAAAAGCGTCGTTCTTCTTTTCAAAGTTTTGTTCAGGATTTTCCTCGTAGAACATCCTTAGTTCATCCAAGTAACTAGAAGAGGATTTGACTGGTAAAACAAACTCTTGCTCGGGTAAGGAAGTCATGGGATCCTGAGATAGGAGTTCCAGTGATGTCTCTTCATGAGAGGGATTAGTCCCTGACATATCATTTTGAGGGCTAAAATCCCTTGATGAACCCATTTCTTCAATATTGGGACTGATATATTGTTGTTCCAATTCTTCTTCATAACACTCCTCCAGTTCAATTGAGTTCTTGGGAAGAGTTTCTATGAGAGGAATGGAAACTAGCTCAGGTAATGGATAAATCTCAGTTTCATGAATGTTAGGGGGGCTTCTTCATAGGGATGAGTGGCTATAAAGGGATAGATTTGTGGCTTGATGTCATCCCAGGGGTCCTTTTTGTCATTACAAGAGTTTATGATAATATCATAATCCGTCCCAAAGTCAAGAGATGGTTCATGTTTCTCTTCATGGTGCACTTTCAACTCGTTCAAGTGACTAGAAGGAGATTCAATAAAAAAATCATGTTCTTGTTCGAGGACTGGCTCCGTCAGAACTCCTTGTGGTGGTGTCATCTCATGGAAAGGACCGGTCATAGGATTGTCATCTTGAGACCCCTCATCCTCCCTTGATTCTATTTTATCATCAGTGAGAGTGGTATGGTCTGTCTCTGGATCAGGATCTTGGTCAGTCCCATCCTCGAAGTTTGTTTCTAGATCAGCCGAATGATCATAAATGTCTTCATAAGGACAAATCAGATCCTTTTCCAGTAATGGAATCATTTGAGTCTCTTGCATAAAAGACGTCTCCTCATATGAATCATTCTCATATTCATCTATGTCTGACTGAGAAGGAGTGTAGAGTTTATGTAACGTAGACCCTTCTTCATTGGAATTCGACGACAAGACAGTTGAGGTTGAAGAATATCTGTCATATAAGGAGTCAATCATTGATGATTTCCCCTCAATCTGTATGGTCAGATCTGAGTCTATGGGGGGAGAAGATGGATAAACATTAAAGTTTGTTCCCAATTTATCTCCCAATTGAAGAAAATCTTCATATTGGTTACTCATTCTTTCATCTAAGAGCATAGTGCAAGAGTCATTATCCGGGTCAAACTTCGTCTCGAAGAATGATTCTTTTTCTTGTGGTGTGGTGAAGGTATCATCCTTGAGTTCAGTCATTGGTTCTGAGGATGATTCCCCACCCTGTACTGGCACTTGAAAATCATTGGGAGGCACATTCCACATGATTTCGTAATCATCATCATAATTTATTACAACATGTGGACTAGAGATGTGCTTAGTTGAATTTTGTGGTTGTTCTACATGTTGCTTAGGAGCGTTGACAAGTTGCGTAAGTTGATTAAGGTCGGCTATCAACTTCTTGGTCGCGTCTTTCTGATCAGCTAGTTGTTGAGCCACCGATGTTTGTAAGGCACGTAGTTCTTCCATCAATGTGTGTTGATTTTCATGAAAAGGCTCTTCATGGCACCCGTTTGATTGATGTTGATAATAGCTTCCCTCATCATAGTATTGATTTGAGTTGCTTTCCAATTGCCCTCCTGTATTGCAGTCCACGCCTTGAAATCCGCCATAGTTAGGTTTCTCGTAGTAGCCTCCGGGGTGATATGGAATATAACATGTGTTATATCCATAGTTGTATGGAGTGGCTGCTCTGAGTTTCCCGACTATACGATTCATGATTTCTTGACGCAAGGTCATCACGTAGAGAGGATGAACGTTGAAACAGTTGATCGATGCATGAGAATAGTCATCACAGAATTGACAACTATTGGTTGGTGGCACTGACTGCTTCATTTTGAAGAGAATTGGTACCTGAAATCAAAGAAAGAGTTTATCAAGTTTGACCAACCACTTCAAATCCAAGATGATATGCAATATTAAGTCATTTACTTTTTAGGTTTTTGAAAAGAAAAAGAAAACCCTAGAGAAACCTAAATTGACAAAAAATTTGAAAAAGACGATTCTTAAACCGTTGTCCGCGGCAACGGCGCCATTTTTTGATGGAGCTAGAACTTACACCAAAAGATTACTCTTCCAATGGAAGTCCTAATATGCACCAAAAACCCTAGGGAGTTGATGTTCTCTCTAGGTTTACCTACAACTGGTGCTAGATAAATGCTCCAACCCCACAAGAGTGTGGAAGCCTTATCATAGTACAGATTTAGGATCGAACCCAAAGGACAACGTTAAGAATCTGAGTGTCTTTTTCTTGTTTCGTACCGATCTAAGTTAATCATCTAAGACCAGAAGTTTGATTTGAGTTATTTAACCTAAAGCATGCAAAAGTAAAGGCAAGAATAAAAACTAGTTTAAGGATTAGAAACTAAGATTAGCAGATGATGATGGATCACTGGGGTGACGCGGGTATTCGCCACCACTACACATGAATTGCACTTGTACCAAACATAGTAAGACTTGTAAGCAAGATACATGGATGTTGTACAATACCGATGTCTTATAGGACAAGAGTAATGCACACATCCTTCACGGGTTGAGTAACTCTCATTCGGTACGTATCTACGTGTCAATGAAGATATGTAGTCTCCGAAGAGAAAATCTTACTCAACCTCGTGAAACGTGCATCAGAAAACTAACAAGCGAGCGATAATTACCAAATCTATTAGTATCCTTATAGACTATCCCTCTTTCGAGGATATAGCTACAAGAAACGTGAGAATGTTGCAACGTCAGCCATTCCCGAACGAATGGTCAAGTACTTTGCACCACTCTCTCCTCAGAGTGTGTTCCTCGACCTGTCAAGGTTGCACTTTTGTACGTCAACTGATTCCATTTCATAGTACAAAAGTACAACGATGGAGGTGAGTTTACTCCACTCCTTAGAAAGTGTTCCTAGATACCGAAATGGATGCGCGATGGATACACACACCAGAAACCAACACTAAATCGGTATTCGAGTCTCAAGAGCGGTCGTAGACAAACCACAACGAAAGACAATAGATGCACACAAGAATGCCGCCAACATCCAAGCATGTATGAAACAATTTAGTATTGAATCGAAAAGATAATATCTTTTTGATACAAGTTACAAAACACGGGCAGCGGGGCTAGTCCCCGCACCCCAGTGAATGGAACTACTCGCTCCTCATAGAGGGAGCAACAAAGAAAGAGAAGAGAGAGAAAGAAAGCATCGTCGGAGCAGAAGAGTAGATCTGTGACAGCCCAGTGTAGATCGTCGCAGTCTCCGGGACTGCTCCATCGTGGTCGATGTCGTCCGTCTCTCCGCCTCGATCGTCGTGTCTACCTCCGGGATTGCACGGGTAGAATGAGGTAGAACAATGGTAGAAGTGAGATGATAGAGGTGAGATGGTGATGGAACAGCCTTCTAGATCTGTCCCCAGTCTGGCAGCACACCGGATCTGGACTCAGGCCAGAATTCTGAGGTTGTGGGTGAAGTTTGGTCGTAAACGGTGCTCGGGCATTCTGGCGGCGTCCCGGCACTGGTCCCAATCCGGCAGCCTTGGGCCGTTGTGAGATCCCCCTCCCAAGTGAGGACCCTTGGGGTCCTATTTATAGGAACAGGGCAGACCTTTAAACGGTCTTGGATCAGGTTGGTAAAATATATCTTCAGCTCATACGGTTTGTGTTTGCTACTTTAGCAAACGGTCTTGCTTTGTTTATTCCAAATGGTCCTCACATGGCAATTGGCTATGTGGTTTGCATGTGCATGCGGTCTTGCTTTCTGTTCTCCTCACGGTATGTTGTACACTCCTTTATTAAATGGTCTTCGTGTGTAGTTAACAGCAAACGATCTGCGATTTTGCTTTGGCTCACGGTCTTTGTTCCGCAGTCTTGGTCATGCGGGTAGCTCCCGTGATTGCTTCATTCGGTCTCGCTGCTTCTGCGGTCTCGTTCCTTAATTAGCCATTCGGTTTCGTAGTCATGCGGTCCTCACAATAGTTATCCAAACAGTTTGCTGCTCGCTACTTCTTTTCGTCCTGTGCTCACGATTGTTGGTGTAGGTGATGAAGACGACGACACCGGAGATCACGTGTAGGTGGGCGCCGACGTTGTTGATGACGTATAACTCAAACGGTGTCGCATGCCATCATGCTCAAATGGTCTTGGGACCGCATGGGCTCATAAGGTCTTGAGACCGCATGAGCTCATACGGTCTTGAGATCGCATGGGCTCATACGGTCTTGAGACCGCATGAACTCAAACGGTCTTGAGACCGCATGGGCTCATACGGTCTTGAGATCGCATGGGCTCATACGGTCTTGAGACCGCATGAACTCAAACGGTCTTGAGACCGCATGGGCTCATACGATCTTGAGACCGCATGAGCTCAAATGGTCTTGAGACTGCATGGGCTCATACGGTCTTGAGACCGCATGGGGTCAGGACCGTATAGTGCTCAAGACCGCATGGATGAAACCAAATGGATCAAGACCGACTAGTGGTGATCTGCAGAGGGAAAGGAGAATGTGTAAGAGAGAATAGCATCGAATAAACTAGTGATTAGAACCATTTAGGCATTATTTGCAAGGAGTTAGTGAAACACTCAAGGTGAACCAAAGCGAGGGTAAATCAGTCAATATGAGGAACAAAATCCCTAGAATTGGCGACTGTGCAGATGAATCTGGAGGATTCATCACTTATGTTGTTAGCTTTTTTTATGATGTTGATATGTTCAACCTATTAGACATGCTAATGTTGTTATCTATGCTTATGAGGCTAGACTTATTCATAATGATGGAAATTCTATGTTACTAGACTTGCTCATGATGCTAGATATGCACATGCTACTAAATTGCTTATATTGTCAACAAGATAAAGGATGGTAGTCTGGCTAATGATGATAGTTATTATCTGCTCCTTTATGTATTTTGTGAATCATCTATGTTGCTGAGCTTATTTGTTATATCTGATTAAACTGCTTAATTGTTTAATTACTTTAAAATGTTGTAATCAATAATCGTTGTTGGAGGTTATATCTCTTACTGGGACATGGGTCTCACCCTTGTGGTTCATCACATCTTTTTAGGTAATCTGAAGTGGCAAAAACAAACTTGTGGCAGAAAAGAGAAGCTATCATAATGAATCTATGAGAAAGTTGATTATATGTCTAGTGTGTCCTAGAGTCATCCTTGTATTCTCAGGTCTGGGCAGGAAAAGTTTGTATATGGTGTTTCAAACAAATAGGAATTTTGTTAGCATGTTAATGCTTGTTTGTGTGACATATATGAATATTGTTCTCCTGTGTATATATATTGTGGCTAAGGTGATAGATCAATTTGTATCAAATTCTTGGCATAGTATGGATATAAGAAAGATGTTGGGCTCGTATGCAAATGTTTTTGAGCTGGTGCTGATGTTGAAATCAGTTTTAATTTACCAATTTTTTGGGTATGTGATTAATTAGTGATTGATTGTGTTTTATGTTTTGAGTAAACTCGTTTAGTGTAAGGGTTCTCACAGGTTGGTATTAGAGCTATAGGTTCACTGAGTCTACAGAGACACTAGGACTTAGGACTAGGATGATGTCTAAGTTAGGAATATGACATAAAAATATGGTGTATACTGCCTAATCTCATAATTTGGGTGCCCTGGCCAGGTATTCAATTATTGAAGAAAAGGTAAGTATGGAACTCTTAGATTGTTATATTTCTAATTACTCTTATCAAGTAGTCATTTTGAGATAATCTAAAGAGCATAAAGTATAAGAAATCATGGTATGAATATCTCAATCCTACCTTAAAGAAGATGAGAATTGCATCATAATCTATCAAAACTTGAATGTTTGGTAACTATAAGAGAGAGATACAACACCATGAAATCTAAATCTGAATACAAATAAGGAAAAGAGGAGTTCTTGAAGATTTGATTTAAGAAGATAATAAAGTAAAAGACAAACAAGTCTATGCTTATAAAGTGAATCAAGGTATGAAATCCACATAAGATAGAGAGAACTCCTATAACAAGTACAAAATGAGAAGATGAATGGGAACAATGACAAAGAAATATGGTGGAACCTGAGTTAATCTCAGACCAACCTATGTGTGTAAGAAAGTGTTAACGAAAAAATAGCATGGCATGTGAAAGAAATTAAGGGAGATGATCATGATTTAATGAATAAAATGTGGAATATTATGACTTACTTGTCGATAACTTGTTGAAAAAATAATAAAATAAGAGAAAATACACTAGTGGGATAAATAATCATCAAGGAAGGAGTAATAAGATATGTTAATCATGATGATTCCTATGCTAATGGCAAGGAACCCGGAATGAAAAAGGTAAAATGATACATAAGAAGTTGTAATCTGCATAATGAAAATAGAATTGGTTACCTTTTTGCTAGTGACCCTTGAAAAATACTACTATGGTATGGGAAGTATGTTTCACTTTGTGTCTTTCCTTTCTAGGGCACAACTTTCAAGTGGATCATTGCCACTTGGTACATGTGGATAGCTTATTATAGCATAAGGTTGTTTGGACTATGGTTCCAAGATCATAAAGTTTGTGATGATTTTACTTTTGAGCCTTCCAATAATTAGGAAGACTCCTCTTATATGTTTTGAAATTTGTTATGCTAGTAAGAGTAGATGATATAAGGATGTGAGTTCCTTACATCACATGAGGTGGATACCAAGGTAATGAATCTTAGTACCTAAGATGTATCAACAATATGAGAAATATGTGAAGGTTGGAGATGTTTATTAAATGAACATTACAAGTATTCCTCTCCCTTAGAGAGAGAGAGAGAGAGAGTTGATGATGACCCTTTAAATGTTGTTAGGAAGGAAAAACAAAAGTGATTCTATAATGTTGTGTATGGTTCAGTGATAGCTAGGAAAGACCACTATCAAGTATAAATGGTTTGTTGGTTAATAAATATGTGATATCGTGTTCCTTTAAGATAAACCTATGATCAAATATCAATTCATAAGAGTTAGATTGGATGACATAATCCACATGACCATGATGAGTTTAGAGTTATGTCCTTTAGACTAACCAATGTACCAATAGAATTTATGAATAGGAGGAATAGAGTGTTCAAGTAATGTCTTACAAGTTGTAGCAATCTTTGAATGATGACATGTCAAAGTATTTCAAATATGGTCAAAAATATGATCAATATTTCTTCAAAAAAAAACATTAGAGTTTTCGAAGCAGCAATAGCTATGAGACAAGTTGAACAAGAGTGACATAGGGTTGATTAAATTTCTTTATGGGATCATGATATGTCTTCTAAGTAGGTTGAGTAAATCCTAGTAAGGTGAATATAGTGTTGTTGTTTCACCCCAAACAAGGTTGACTAAGAATGATGTTTCCTTATATGGAAGGACAACTGCCAGCGTTAGCATTTCTTTTGATGCTGAAAAAGAACTGACAAGAGTTCTAGTGTCAGTGTATAAAAAAAAGGATGGATACATTGCCTTTTTTATGCTTCAAGGAATGGATGGGACACATGGCATGATTGGTAAAAAGCTAGCAAGTATGACCTTTGAGTAATGTTTTGATACAATAGATAAAATTTTAGGATGATACCTAGAATTTAAAGTTGAACATTACTATTAGCTTTGTACATGTGGCACAACAAATTTCTATGTTCCGTATTTGCAAATGTCTTCTTATGTGGGGGTTTTTGTGCTGACCCAAGATGAGATATGTATCAATGATGTGACATCACCATGATATGCAAGTAACCATGTGAAGGTAATAGGATGAGGTGCAAAGGAAGTACCCATCTTTGTTTACCTTGGATTTCAGGGGCGAAATCCCTGTTAGGGGTTTATAGTTGTAAGACCCCTAAACTTGCTGAGTGAGTGGAACAAGCTTAATTATCATAATTTAATTCTTATAACTCTAATATAACCTTGTTATATGCTTTGAAATCATAACACAAACTTAAGTTTCGAATTTGGTCTAATTTGGACATTGTTTGAGCAAGTTATGCAATTTTATGCACATTTTGGACTTTTATGCAATTTACCCAATTGAGAGGTTTTATTTGCAATTTATCACTTGCATTATGTTACTTGGATATTCTATCATCATTATTTAGCTTTTTGATCCATGGGGCACCTATTTAAACCTTGGTTTGAAGGTGTTTTCTCCAAGGGTATTTTAAGGTTTTCCCTTTCATGGATGAGCTACCTTTAGTAGCTATCAACTAATAAATTATTTGATTGGCTGGGAAATTCGACAAAGGAAAGCTAATCAGGCCTATAAACATGGTGGGAGAGCTTCTTGTGTGTGTACTTGTATATTCTTAATAAATTAAGGTCATGGACACTTGGATAGATACTAGAACTTCAACCTTTTCTTTTTCTTTATCTTAAAGTTTCATATACTTATCCCCAAGAACCAAAACGAGTCATTTTCTCTCCAACACTTCCCTCCTTCTCCCAAACTCGTTCTCCCTCTGTGATGCTATGAATTTTTCTGTCCAAGGAAGAAGAAAGTGGGGATCTTCTTGGAAAAAAGATCTAGGGTTGCAATTGACTTCATTTTAGGGTTGAAAAAGCTTCCTTCTAGTGATCTTGGCCTAAAAGAATAAGAATTCCCTTCTTTCCTCCATCTATTTCTTTGTTATCCTTCCTCCTAGATTTATCTAGGTCGTAACCTTGCTGTTCCATGGTATAAATTGCTATAAAGCTTTAAAACCCTACCTTTCTTGCTCCTTATGCTTAGGGTTTGCTCACTTGATGAAGAAAGGTGCTAGATGGACGAATTCATAGCTTATTCTTGGATTTTCTACCCTACCTGCTCGAGATTTCTTCTGTTTGGGGTTTAATCTTCTCATTTGAGGCAAGTTTTATAACTTGCTCCACGTTTATTTCTTACCATAAGCTTTCTAGATCATGTTCTAATTGAAAATGACGATTCGTGCACTAAAAAGCTATGCTTGACTTGGATTTCGATTTTTATAATGTTCCCTGTTCTAATTTTAGTTATATATGAACATGTGATCATGTTTATGTTATTACTAAGGTATAATATGACTTGTATCAGGTTGGTTTGACAACCTATGGTGCTAAGCACATATCAACCAATGGTCAATTTTAGGGTTTTAAGTTGATTTCTTCTATAAACCCATGACCCCGATGATGGTACCATTGCAACAACCATATGGTGTTGTCTTCATGACAACTGATGGTCGTGATCAAAGGTCTCATATGATGGTGACAACCTATGGTCACCCCCTTAGGTCAGGTTTTGGATCAATTAGAAGTTTAATGATCAACCATTAAGTACCCTAATAATGTTATCAATCAATGATGACATTAGCTTAATATTTGATGTTGATTAATTAATATAGTGCTGATCTAACAACATATGGTGACTTAATGGTCATTAATGATGGTGGATCAGATTTCCAAAACCTATGGTGAGTTAATCATATAGTTGTAGCATCAATTAAGCCTTATACCAATGGTTTCTTGGGTCACTTGATGCAATGGTCGAACCTATACTGTAATTGATGGTTATAGCATATGAACTTGGCCCAATGGTCATGATCTAATTTTTATTACTCCAATAAGATGGAATGATGGCTAATGTAATATGTTGATCCTAATAATGAGATTTAGATGGTTTCCTTTATATGATCAACTTAAGGAGCTTACTTGTTGACAGTGGATGGCTTGTTTTAACTGAACAGTCGATTGTGTGTTTTACCCTACTCTCAATAGAACTTTTTGTGGTGTAAAACAAGGGATGTCTAGGGGTAGATGGTGACTCTTTCTAGAGCACAAATCAAGGACTTCATAGGTGGTTTATCCAATTTGTTTACTTATATAAACAACCCATGGTCTTACCTTTTAAACATCCAATGGTTCTGGGTGACATTGTGGTATGGTGATATGGGTTGAATGATGATGGAGAAAATGGAGGGTTACCCTTAAAAAGGTAATCTTACCTATTCACTCATATGAATAGAAGGGATGATAACCATATTGTGTGGATATGCAACCCTAATGAGGTATAGTTGTTATACCTAGCTTTAATATAACTAGATGATGGTAATTGAGTATGAATAGTCCTTGAATGACTAATACAATCATGGAGTACTCTGTTACTGTTGTTGAAACCCTAGTATGCTATAACCCGATGGTTACACCTTGATTTATGTGTGGGTTCATACTTGAGAATAGTATGGAATGTGATTGTGATGCTTCACCAATCCAATGGGGATGCCATGAGTTAGGGTTTGGGTATGAGTGTTGATTAGTAACATTAATATAATTTATCTTGTGAACCTAACTCTAATGCAAATCGATAAAGATGAGTATTCGTGTTTAACATTCTTATATGATGGAATGATGGTGGAATAACCTCCTTAATATGATGATAACCTTGATATGTTAATTTGTGGTTATCATAGCCACATGGTTGATATTTTCTTATGCTAAACATGTGCATTATGAATATGATGAGTGTTAATTATATTTAGATTACTTGCATGTTGATGTAATAAAGGATTGTTCTTAATGTTAATATAACCCTGCTATGATTGTTTATGAATATCTCCTATCTCATTAATGCAATATTGTGTTGATCTGGTGTATTACATGTAAGTGATGTTGTTGAGCCTTGTTATAAGGCATGAAAAGATAATGATGATCTTGTAGGGAATAGTATGATGGTCTTAATGACCTTTGGGCATGGTTGAGCCCTAAATGAGGTGTAATCCTCATGTGTTGATAAGGGTTGATGCCCTGTGATACTTTGAAAAGGATTTATATCATGTGATAGTATGATGGTCTTAATTACCTTTGGGCATGGTTGAGCCCTGGATGAGGTGTAATCATCTTGTGATGATAAGGGTTGATACCATGTGATATTGTGAAAAGGATTTATATATGGTGATAGTATGATGACTAGTGTGGTCTCATGAATGGAAAGTGAATAGTACCATGTGATGATGAGATGAGAAATTATGTTTCACACATTTTATATCTTTTGAAGTTGTGATATTTATGTGCTTGTTAGGTTTGAATTAGGGTTTGTATGTCTACTTGTTTGATGTAGCCTTAATTCACCCAATTGGCATAACTAATCAAGTGAAACTCTAATCATGTATTGCCTTTTACCATAGATCCATCTAAGTGTCAGAATTTGCTAGATGGTGAAATGAGTATTCCTAAGGGAAACTCGGAGCGCATATTGTTGAGTATGAGGGGGTGGCAAGTTAGGATATATCTTTGTCATCCACAATGCAGATTGTGGAGGTTGGCTATGGTCATGCCTCATACATCTGATGTGATTGAGAATGACTGTGGTCGTGTCTCAGTGATTATATATGTGACAATATTGGAGGACAACTGCGGTTGTACCTCGAATGGTAGGGTATGCGTACCCACCTCCTTTCACTAGTGTCGTGACCTATACCAAGGACGAAATAGGTTGTTAGCAGCTTGACTTTAGGTGTCACTGTGGCGGACCGGTACTGACCTGGGGTGGAGAAGATCTTAGGAGTTTGGCTCTTCCTATATCTTGTATGGAATTGATTTCGACTTAGCAGTGGTCAGTTGGATTTTGAGTGGTATCCTCAAATTCCTTAGGGCATAATAAAATATGTAATGCAGCTCTATAGCATATCTGTTTAGGGTTATACATAATGCTTCACATTGGATGATAAACCTTGTTTGTTCTCTTTACATAAAGATGATTCTTAGTGTAATTAAGAGATAGTAGATATACTTATGTTGTGGATATGCTTAAGAGTGTAGATGCGTACATACAATAGCCATGATTATGCTGATAACTATACTTCTACTACTGATTATAATCATAATGCTAGCTATCTTATGTTAATAGTTATGTTTAGCATGCTAGCCATGCCTTTATAACTAGATATGCATATAATGCTAATCATGCTTATCCAGATAATTGTGCTTATGTTGTTAGCTCTTTTTATGATGTTGATATGTTCAACCTATTAGACATGCTAATGTTGTTAGCTATGCTTATGTGGCTAGAATTATTCATAATGATGGATATTCTATGTTACTAGACTTGCTCATGATGCTAGATATGCATATGCTACTGAATTGTTTATATTGTCAACAATATAAAGGATGATAGTCTGGCTGATGATGATAGTTATTATCTACTCCTTTATGTATTTTGTTAATCATCAGTGTTGCTGAGCTTATTTGTTATATCTGATTAAACTGCTTAATTGTTTAATTACTTTAAAATGTTGTAGTCAATAATCATTGTTGGAGGTTATATCTCTTACTGGGACATGGGTCTCACCCTTGTGGCTCGCCACATCTTTTTAGGTAATCTGAAGTGGTGAAAACAAACTTGTGGCAGCAAAGAGTAACTATAGTAATGAATCTATGAGAAAGTTGATTAGATGTCTAGTGTGTCATAGAGTTATCCATGTAGTCTCAGGTCTGGGTAGGAAAAGTTTGTATATGGTGTTTCAAACGAATTGAAATTTTGTTAGAATGTTAATGCTTGTTTGTGTGACATATACGAATATTGTTCTCCTGTATATATATGTTGTGGCTAAGGCGATAGATCAATTCGTATCAAATTCTTGGCATAGTATGGATATAACAAAGATGTTAGGCTCTTATGCAAATGTTTTTGAGCTGGTGCTGACGTTGAAATCGGTTTTAATTTACCCATATTTTTGGATATGTGATTAATTAGTGATTTATTGTGTTTTATGTTTTGATTAAACTCGTTTAGTGTAACGGGTTCTCACATTCTTGCTGGTAGCGCTCGAGGAACTAGGTAGAAGTCGACGCCCATAGGGAAGGGATGCATCACACACAAAAATGTGTTGAGCGGTTGGGGAGGACCCTATGTCGCCCCATATATCATGTTGCGATGCTTCATTGAGTGGAGAGAAGTCTTCCCTGTTTCGATTGCCGCACAGTTACCACTACCAGAGAGATCTCACAGCTGTAAGGAGGAGACACCCTCTGTGATCCAAATAAGCTGACAAGCTCCATGGGTGCTGACTGGTGGGGCACGTTCTGGAGATTTGAGTAGACCAGATAAAGGAGGATACAACGGCTGACCTCTCACCATCATTCTAACCCAACGGCAGTGCTCACAAAAGAAGGTAGCCTTTAGTAATGCGTTGCATAGGTTGCGAGTAACATGAGTAGATTGGCGCATGTTGTCTTCCAAAGGAGAGATTGGCGACAGCGCACGCTTGAGATGAAGATACATTGTTGCAGTAGGGTGGCGGCGTAGAAGAAGGAAGCAGTAGGCACCCTCTATGTGGATGGAAGATCACATTGAATGCGATGTGAGAGAGAAGCATAGGGAGAGGCGCAGACTAGTACAATCAGACCAGGTTGTGAACTAGAACCGAAGACCTTGAAGCCGACCGGCTCAGCATGGGAACAAGAAATGTGAGTCGCGCCCAAAGATCCTCATGGAAGTACATGATAGGACAAGAAGGTAATTATCTTCAATAAACACTCAGATCTTGTATAAGTCATAGTAATTAACTCACTTATTAGAAAATCACAAATAAGGTATCAAAATTCTTGAAAAAATGAGTAGAACAAGATAGAACCATAATATTAGCCTTTTTATGTTTAAATAATAATGATATAATGTAACATATATTACACTTGTATCATGTGTAATAAATATCAAATAATGATCCAAAATTATGAGAATGCACCGAGAACTCCCATATGTGATTTATAATCCATATGTTGTCAGTAATTGTAATGTTGATGCAAAAAATCATGTAATTTGTTTGGAATGTCTATCTCGGGCTAATAACCCTATATAAAATTTAGAAATTAAATTTATGATCAATAAAGGATGGAATTCATATAACACCCTCATATCAGTAATTTGAAGTTAATATGAAACTGTGAGATCATTTAGATGCATAGAATTCATGTTATATGAAGATGAACCTTAATGCATGTTTTGTAACCCTAGTTTGACTAATGAATGTAACCTAGGGTTAATATGTACACAAAATACTATGAAAGCTAATGTTCAGATGATGAATCCTAATCTGTAACATAATTGGAAAATAACATCATTGAGATAATTCTAAGACAAGAACGCAAGTAAAAGTGGGAATATCCTAATGAGTTAAGTGAACCCTAAAATGGATATAATTAGGGTTAAGATTATGAGAAGTTGATGATAGTGTGTGTTCTTGTTTTAATTAGGGTTTGACTAAGAGGATATATATGACTCAGGAATATGATGATCAGGATATCTTGATCAAGGTACGCAATTACCTCTTACTTGTCTTATTATACAATATGCTTGTATTATATGTGTAGTAAATTACTTGGCATATGATATTGGATGAAATGATTGTTCTTGTATGATATCTTGCTTGTTTTCCCATACTAATGGCTATGAACACATGAAACATAATATATCTATTCTATTAAATGAAAGCACTATATCCCTTTGGTAAGCATATTGCTAGTGAGTGATCTATCTCTTTGGTAAGTAGATCACATGTACAATGATCTATCTCTTTGGTATGCATATCATATGGCCTTAATGCATCTATCCCATTAGTAGGCAGATGCACAAGCATATAATGGAAAATGTGCCTAAAATATGTGCTCTCTTTTGTTAATGAATATCTTTGTGTAAGATTATGCTTTTTTATATTTATTTATAACTGCCAAGTATTAGTTTTACCTTATTGCCAAGCTTGGTAATGAGAGGTATATTAAAAGACACATTGGCATACTTAGTACAATATTTGTGAATATTGTGATGACATGTACAACATGTAATCTTTTGTTTAGGTTGTGGACTTATGATCTTGAAGAAACAGGATAGTTGTAAGTTGTGTGGCGAGCTGATGTATAGGTGGATATGTTGTCTTAAGATCTTGTTGTAGATGTAGTACATGTATATGTGAAAGTTTGTTGTTCAATATGTAATATCAAATGTGGTAATAATTCATTATGTAATTACATATTGAATGGTGAACATGTGTTGTAGTTTGTTTATTGTTCATGTGCATGTGCTACTATTGTTTCCTTCTGACTTCCTCTGATTTTCTTCTTCTTAGCCTAGTGTGTGGTGTTTAAATTGGGATGCTCATTGAGGTGAGGTTTCAATTTGAAAACCACATGTCAGATTAAGTTTTAGAAAATCACAGGCGGTATCAAAGCATGAACAATAGCAAATCCTAACATTTGCTCATTATGCAACTTGAAACTAAAGAACCTTGAACTTAAAACAA